>MU773485.1:55334-75876 GCA_026770625.1 Nicotiana glauca
TCTCTCTCAAACCTCATCTCTTCAGAGATGAGGAACCCTAGCTAGCCGCTACCATACCCCACCGCCCTTAAGCTGGCGGCCACCCTTCCGTTGACCACCAAAATAACACCCCTGAGCCACCAAACCACCCTCTCTCCAAATCTGTGTCCCTCGTCCCTCGAATCATGATAAAACCTTTCGAATCTTCAATCGAAGATCGGTCCAAAACCCTAGCCGCCTCAACTTGACCCCAAATCAACACCAGCTAACCCCCTGACCTCCCTTGTTCCTAATACAAGACCCCTTTCACTCGAATCGAACAAGAATTTGTCGAATCTTAATTCGAATAAACAAACCATAGAACAACAAAAAAATTGGAATCAGGCCGAGGTGGGAAAATTTGAGGTTTTTAATCGACCTTAGTCGAGTGTTCTCATTCGAGAACACTCGATTAAGGTCCGTTTTATCCTTAGAAGTTCAAGTTGAAGCTTCGACTAAAGCGGGTTCGAATGGTTTGAAACTCTGAGGTACTTCTGCTTCTTTATTGTTTCTTTTGTTGTTGTTAATGTTTGTTTGATTAATTTCGTTGTAATCCAGCATTGCGTCAATTATTTCTTTCTTCTCTTTCGGACTTTCTATTTGGTCCAGTTTCCTCATTAGTATTTCCCTAAAAGCATAGTAGGAAAACCATCAAAATTGTTAAGTAGGTCATTCATCACATTGATTGGAATTGGTTTGAATGTGTTTGAATTTTCTTTCAGTTGTTATGTAAATCTACATCATATTTGTTAGTCAGCCTAGGTTGTATTGATTAAAGAAAGGTTTAGGATTAAACAAACACATGGGGTAATGGGCTGTGATTGGGAATTATGATTAAAATAGCACACCAGCACTGGTTGTCGGGGCACGCCTGGATTAAAATATAGGATGCCTATACCAGTTGAATAAAATAATGGAAATGGGAATAAGGGGAAACAGGCACTCTGTTTTAGTATCTAGAGCAGTGGGAAAATCAGAGGGGGGAGGGGGTAAATTGTTTCTTGATTGAGGGAGTGTTTTGGGGAGCTGAAAAAGGGGCCAGTTTGAGGAATATAAATGCACATAGACACATTCTAGGGGGGGGGGCTCTTCTTGGTCAGTTGGAAAAGAAAATAGAAGAGAGCTTTGAGAGTGATCAGTTTTCAAGAGTTAAAATCAGTCTGAGGGGAGTTCTTTTAGAGCCTGTGGAATGAGTCTTAGAGAGCATTTCTTAGGTCTTGAAATCTGTTTTGAGGGCAGTCTTTAGAGAGCTCGTTGAAAGTATTTCTTGAGGTTGCAGTTGGGTCTGAAAAGAAACAGATCTGAAAAAGAGAGATAGAAAACAATAGGAAATTATTGAAATCAATGATATGGTACTGTTCCATTGATTTCCAGATAAAAACTTGAGTTCTGGACACTGATTCCTGCCCCTTTTGATTGCTGAACATAATTTGAAGTTTGATGATTCTATTATGAGCTTATTCAGTTTAGTGGTTCTGTTTTGGGTGTTTGTATTGCTGGGGTGTGTTCCTGGGATTGTTATGAGGCTGTTTTGTTAGTTCAAANGTATTTTAAGTTAATTTTGATTTTATGATTTAATCTAGGATTTTTGGTTTTTAAATTAGGAAAAAGAAAAAGAAACAAAATGGAAAATAAAGAGAAAACCGGACTGGGCCGTTTCAATTTGGACCAAAATCAGGCCCAAACCTCATCCCTAACCCGGTCCAGACCAGCCAGTCTCAGAGACAGGCAAAACGGCGTAGTATGATGATGAAACTACGTCGTTTCATCGTCAAAAGATCTCAGCTATCCATTCAAATCAATCCAACGGACCACAGCCATCACCCACTTTTATCCAAATGACGTCGTTCAACCTTTTGATCTGAGCCATTAAAAGTCATTCATCCAACAGTCACAAATGCACCCCTATACCCATCATTCTAGCTCTACCCGTTCTCATAAGAGACCAACCCGGCCTTTAGAATGGCCGAACGACGTCGTTCCACTTAAGTAAACGATCCTAGCCGTTAATCTCATTTGATCGAACGACTTGGATCAGATCTCCCGTCCAGTATATATTCCCAAGCCATACCCCGCCCCCTTTAGNGAATTTTGCTGGTTGTTCCTGTTGCTGTGAATTGCTGTGTTACTACTGCTGACAGCTCTTTCTTTTTCTTATATCTCCATTATCCAGGTACACATCTATAACTTTGGCAATTGTAAAATGAAAACATGAAGATTGAATCAATATGTGAAGAATTGAAGTTTTGAATTAGCCTCTTTCTAATTTGTGTATTTAAACCTTTACTCATTGATGTTATGTAGATCCCTGTTGGTTTTGTAGTAATTAGATTGAAATTGAGTTGTATGAAAGATGTTGAGTATAGTTCACATTAATACATATTAGCATCTTATGATTGGTTTCTGTAGTCAAAAGTGGGGTTGTACTGGACTACTAAATTAACCTGGACTGTGAATCGTTATGGCTTGGATTCAATGAGTTTGTTTTTTTGTGAGTTAAGTAGTAGTTGTAACTAGTTCTCTATTAGCTGATTCATATACATGTTAAGTACTAGTTGTAACTAATCTCATGCTAGGTTAATAGAATGATTCGAGTTAATACTAACTAGTTACTCAACAATAAGATAGATCTTTAGTAGTTGTCTTCATCAAATAGGATTGTTTGGGGTTTGTTTTCAACTGTGTTGAATTTCCATGGGATGACATAGGCCTGCATGTTGACACTACTTTCATGTCTATTCTGCTAATTGGAAAATAAAGGAGGAAGCCCGACTTGGTGAAAATAGTGCATTAGGCGCAGATTGATGCATTCTGGAATTACGAAGCATGACTTTAGGAATTCAAGTTTTAAGTGTGGAAATTTTTGCACTTTAGGGATTCGATACCTTGACTCTTCTGGCCATCCTTGTTCGATTTGGGCTGGTCTCCGGCCCATTATTTGGTTTACTGGGAATTTTTATCTGCCGTGCACATATCTTGTGGCTTGGGCTCTTTGGGCTAAGACTGAAATAACAACTCGACTATTAGTATTTAAATGGCAGGCTGTGGGTTTTAAGTTAGGTAGCAGATTCAAATTAAAAGGTTCGTCTTTTTGTTTGGATCCGGACTTGAACTTGAAGCCATATTTTGTAATATTAACTAATTAGGATTTTTCTTTATTATTAGAGACAAATAAAATAGAGAATTATAGTTGCTTTAGGTCTTCACTTTTAAACAATAAAAATGAGACGAGCCTCGCCGAATAAGACGCACAAATTGCGGGGCCCTCAATAAATGGTTATAATAATTGCTTAGAATTCGGGATGGGCCGTTTAGCAGATTTCACGGCCTTCCCAAAAGATAATAACGCGTTAGCCACTTTAGGCGCGATTTTAATAATATTAGCTTCCTAAACTCGGGTGTGCATTTCATGTGACCCAAATCAAATCCCAAAACGTCGAATAAAATGCGTTCAGGATTGCGGGTGCATTTCATGTGACGCAGTCCAAATACGCATTTTAAACGATGTTCAACTTTCTTTTAAAATATTAAATAAAAGCGGTTTAAAAAGTTAAAATTTGCACATAGGTTCAACATGTATTAAAATCAGATAAATAAGCCGAATATGACAGTTGAGCGACCGTGCTAGAACCACGGAACTCGAAAATGCCTAACACCTTCTCCCGGGTTAACAGAATTCCTTATCCGGATTTCTGATTCGCAGACTGTAATACAGAGTCAATCGTTTCCTCGATTCGGGATTCAACCGGTGACTTAGGACACCATAAATCTCCCGAGTGGCGACTCTGAATCTCTTAATAAACGAATCCCGTTTTGATTATCCATTAATTGGAAAAACTCCCTTTTATTATAGCCCTCACGGGGTGCAGTAGGTAAAAAGGAGGTGTGACAGATCTGGCGACTCTGCTGGGGATCTTGAACCCTGAACTTCGTTCGGGGTTCAAGAATTCGAGCTTAGAATAATTGTTGTATTTGACTTTATTTATCTGATTTTACTATATGATTGGGCTTAAATGTGCAAATAATACTTTTTACCGCTTTGATATTATTTGAACTGTATATATAAACTGTGCCGAAACCTTCTCTTCTTACCTCCGGGGATGTGCTTACTAGTTGAGACTCCCTATTCTATTAGTGTCATACCTTGAAATAAGAAAAAGGCTCGGAAATGTTACTAAGCGGGCTGGACTTTTGGTTCCCGGAAAGTAGCTCCTTCCTCGACTCGAGTTGTCCGCTCGGGCACACGGTTTAGAACATATACTCAGGTTTTGAACCTAGAATAACTTGACTTCATGTCGGATCCCTAGTAGGAATGCTTATTTGCATCATGTTGCATTTGACTTAGGGGACTCAACACAGGGGTTGGGTCCGTCTAGGACAAGCAACCCGAAATAAAAAAGACCATCCTGCTGCATCCTGTTTGTTTGACGCATTTATTTGCTTCAGACTTGCATGCTGACCGGCTTTTGAAAATCGGGAATACGGGAAAATTGAGCAAAAGAGAAAAAGAGAAAAATAGCAGCATAATCACCTATTTTCAGAAAAACCCAATGCCCAAATAGCGTCGAAACTCTGCCGAAATTTTGAGGAAAAAAAAAGAGAGGAATGTTTTTTTTTTAATTCAATTTATTTGAAAAACGAAAGAAAAGAGTCTTGTTTTCAAATTTAGTTTATTTTCTTTACCCGAACTACGCCGGTTTGATTCTCACATGATGTGAGATACGTAGGCAACCCTCATCGGGTCCAACCTCCCCTTTTGCAAAAATAGCCAAAAAAATATCAAATTTTATATGTCGTCATAAATAAGTCGGGTGATGCCGCTCTTGTAAAATATAGCTGAATGTCCCCGAAAGGGACGCCGAAAGGCTGACTTTGCATAAACGACCACTCTTGGTCATTTTTTTTAGATTTTTGGCCGGTTGGCCCACACAGCCTTAAAATCTTCGTCCCCAAGACACTGAAAGGCCGTGTTTGCAATACCGGGTCTTTTATCTCAAATTGAAAAACAAGAAAAATAGTCATAAATAAGTCGGGTGATGTAGTTTTTGTCAAAGATAGCCGAATGTTCTCGAAAGGGACGCCGGAGGGCAGACTTTGCATAAACAACCACTTTTGGTCATTTTTAAGGTTTTGACCGGTTAAACCATACAGCCTTAAAATCTTCGTCACCAAAGTGCTGAAAGGTCGTGTTCGAAAAAACGGGTCTTGTATTTTAATTTGAAAAAAAAATAGTCAATTTTGTTTTGAGTCAAATAAAGTTTTACTTTTGCTTAAACACCTTAATAAATGTGCAGGATGAGCACAAACAAAATTGAACCGTTCACAATCCTTAGTGAGGTCCCTTTACAGCTCCACATGTGGTGAAATGATTTGGAAGAAGGTATCAGAAAGATAGTGGTGAGAATCCTGGGGGTCTCGTCAATCTAGTGGATGCAGAGCCAAGATGCACGAATTCCAAGATCAACTCTTTCGCGATTCCCGAGTGCTGAGAGCACGGAGTCAACGGATAGAGCGGCTGCTTCTGGGAAAAGACAGAATCAGGGAAAGAATCAAAGGTATCGGGCACTACATCACCAGGAGGTGCCGAGCATGTAAGGATATGACCCGAACTACCTTCTTTGCTACGATAACGATTTATGTCCACTAGATTATGGAAAATTTGAAAGGGCTGCAAAAGGATCTTGCACAAAGGTCTGCGGCAAGGCCGAACGATGCCTCGCGGACCCCAGGAAATTTTAAAGCATTAGAACGATGTTTTTGAGTCTGTACTTTTGAAAGTCTATTTTTAAGTCAAGGTGTTCAAGTTCTAAGTATGTTTTGAGTCAAGTATTTTGAGTCTGTTGTTTGAGTCTCGAGTGTTTTAAATCATGTTTTAATCCAAGAAGTTGTTAATGAAAAATCCCGAAATTTTGTTACATCCTTATTAGTCAGAACTACTCATAGTCTGATTCATGCGGGGATATGATACGTAGGCAATCCACATAAGATTCGACCACCACTAAAAAAAAGGGATAAGAGAAAATGAGAAATAAATAAAGGAAAAGAGGCGTTTAAAAGGGGGCACAGAGATAAGAAGCCGGAATGACGCATGCAATAGAAGCAAAGACATGATAGGAATGGTTAAACTGCCTAGGTGCATTGCATCCCAACGTGCAATAACATATCTGTTAAACTTTAAAAACTAACAAGTTTGTTGTTTTTAAGAGATTTCAAACAGTTAGCTTGTTATAACGTAATGGCAAATTACCATTACCAAACAAGATCTAAAGGACCTATACCAAAAAGCATGTCTAGTTCGGACAAAAGTGTTGAAGAGGAAAAAACAGAAATACAAACAATGAAGGAGGAAGTAGACAGGTTGAGACAAGAGATAGCAGAAATGCACCTAGCCTGGGCTAGGGGGCAACCTGTACCAGTCCCTCCCGCTACCCCCACTCTCCCACCGGCACAAACTCTGGAGTACCCTCCCACTGGTCCATCAACGAGTTTTCCAATTCACCAATACTATTAGGGGAAAGCTCCTTACAATCCCCAAGCTCCACCACCCAAGCACGACCCTCCTCCACCAATTGTTCCTGTTTTCGTGGCACCCCCACCCGCCACATTGCAAAGATCATCCAGCGAGCCGGTGGTTCAGGCTCACGACAACCAATACTATCCTCCTGAACCCACCTTCAGAGCTCCCGAGCCATATACCTATACCCCTCACTTTGAGCTCCCGGCGGAAACTAAGAAGCCATCTAAGAGTTCGGAGCAGGAAGAGTTGCTTCGCAAAGTAAAAAGCCTGGAGCAGTCCTTCAGGAATATGCATGGGTTGGGCAGACAAGTTAGTGTGGCCTATAAAGATCTGTGTCCTTTCCCCGATGTTCAGCTGCCAGCGGGGTTCAAAATGCCAAAGTTTGATCTGTATGAGGGGCATGGTGACCCAGTGGCACACCTGCATGGTTTTTGTAGTAAGATGAGAGGGGCCGGTGGGAAAGATGAGCTGTTGATAGCATACTTTGGCCAAAGCTTGGGCGGGTCCGCACTAGAATGGTACACAAGGCAGGATCCTAGCAGGTGGTACACCTGGGACGACCTGACGCAAGCATTTGCTGGTCACTTTCAATATAATCTTGAGATCGTTCCTGACCGTCTCACATTTCTAAAAATTGAGAAGAAGCCCGGAGAGAGCTTCAGGGAATTTGGGTTCCGTTGGAGGGAGCAGGTTGCAAGAGTCGATCCTCCGATGAGGGAAGGTGAAATGGTGGATTACTTTTTGCAGACTTTGGAGCCAACTTACTTTGGTCACCTGGTGACATCAGTTGGTAAATCTTTTAATGAGGTCGTAAAGATGGGCGGCATGATCGAAGAAGGACTCAAGTACAACAAGATAATGAGTTATTCCGCGATCAAGGCCACCACTCAGGCTATCCAGAGCGGCACGGTAGGTGTGCTCGGGAAAAAGAAGAGAGAAGAAGTCACAATAGTCGAAGCAGGTACTTAGTCCAGATCTAGAGGTCCTTCACCCTACTACTAGCCCCAACCCCACCAACCAAACTACCCATACACCCCATATGGCCCTCCACAACCCTACTACCCGGAGCCATGATTTTCCGTCCACCACGCCCATACATATACCCAGCCTCTGACTCACCCGCAATGGCGTGCGCCGGCTCCCCAAAATACATACCCACCTCCACACAACACATATCCATCCCCCAGGGCCTATAGAAACCCTCCAGGGTCAAGCTTTCGTGGGAATCAAGCTTTCAAAAATGAGAGGATGCAGAAGTAGAAAACATTTACTCCACTAGGAGAATCCTATACTGCTCTTTTCCACAAATTGAGGCAGTTAGGCCTGTTGACTCCTATTGAGCGCAAAATGCCAAATCCTCTTCCTAGAAATCTGGATCATTCAGTGAGCTGTGAATATTGTTCAGGGTCTCCCGGATATGATACTGAGAAATGATGGAAATTGAAGACTGTCGTGCAAGGGCTTATTGACACAAATAGGATCGAGGTTCAAGCTCCGGAGACACCAAACATTAATCAGAATCCGTTGTCGGCGCACCATGAGGCCTACATGATCGAACTAGTGCACAGGGGAAGGGAGCTTAAGAAGCCCTCGCAGACAGTAATGACGATTCGTGCCAGTGAAGCCAGTCCCAAGGAGAAACCGACCAGTGAAAGGGCAGTGGTACGGGTGAAAAGTGTAGACATCAAGCCAGTTATGGTGATGGGGAAAGGGTCTTCCATTGTGGCGAAGAAACTAGAGTCGGTCAAGGTGGTGATGCAGGAGGTGTCAAGCATACCTGTGGTGGTGAAGGGGGCTCACGTAGAACCAGTTGCCAATAATCAGTGAAAAGGACGTGCCATGGAGTTACAATCAAGTGACAGTGATGTATAAGGGGAAGGAAGTTATGGAAGAAGTGTGTGAAACCCAAGGTCTAACTCGTTCGGGAAGGTATTGTGCTTCCGCAGAGTTAAGACGGACCAATCCAGTAGCAACAAAGAAGCCAGTTACTGAGGAAGAGGCGGAAGAGTTCTTAAAGAAGATGAAAGCGCAGGATTACTCCATTGTGGAGCAGCTGAGGAAGACCCCGACACAAATCTCATTGCTATCATTATTGATCCATTCAGAAGAGCACCACCGGGCGTTGATTAGAATTCTGAACGAAGCCCATGTGAAGGATAAGATCTCTGTGAACCATCTGGAGAAAATAGCGAACAAGATTTTTGAGGTGAACCAGGTGACATTTTTCGATGATGAGTTGCCCGTGGAGGGTACAGAACATAATAGAGCTCTTTATTTGACCGTGAAGTGTGAAGACTCGGTAGTCACTCGAGTACTGATTGATAATGGGTGCAGTGCCAATATATGTCCTTTGTCCACCTTGAACAAACTGAAGGTTGATAATGACAGAATTCACAAGAACAGCATCTGCGTTCAAGGGTTTGATAGTGGTGGTACAGACACGGTGGGTGACATCATACTTGAATTGACAATTGGTCCGGTCGAGTTCACCATGGAGTTTCAAGTGTTAGACGTGCAGTGTCGTATAATCTTCTATTGGGGAGACCATGGATTCACGCTGCCAAAGCAGTGCCTTCTACACTACATCAGATGGTCAAGTTCGAGTGGGATAGACAAGAGATCGTGGTACATGGGGAAGACAATACATGCGCCATAAATGATGCCATCGTGCCCTTCATAGAGACTGATGACGACATGGGGCCGTGGGTTTACCAGGTTTTCAATACTATTTCAGTAGATAAAGTTCCTGAGGGTGAAAATATCCCACTTCCCAGAATAGCAGCTGCAACTGTCATGGTAGCCTCGGAGATGCTGAAAAACGGGTTTGTGCTAGGCAAAGGTTTGGGAGCTGATCTTCAGGGTATTGTTCAACCGGTTTCTTTGCCCAAAAATCTGGATACCTTTGGGCTGGGGTTCAAGCCTACAGCGGCGGATATGCAACGGGCCCGCAAGATGAAGAAGAGGGCATGGGTCCTTCCCAAGCCAAACCCACGCCTGTCCCGATCTTTTGTCAGGCCGAGCATCAAAAAGAAATTGTTGTCCAAGGTTACAGGGTCACTGATTTGTGTAAATGGAGATTTGGATGAAGGTTTTAAAAGATTATTTGTCGAAGTCAACATGGTAGAAGTTGGGGAAGGATCCAGCAAGGCGGATGTGCAGTTTGTGGGGTCTAAGGCCAAGATCAACAATTGGATGGCTACTCCCCTTCCCATGCGGAGGGAGTCTTGGTAGTAGGCTCTGATTTTCCTTCACGTTTAGCTGGATTATTCCATGGTTGTAATCCAATTTTCTTTTATTTTGTACTCGTTAAAGTGTGAAACCTTGTTATCTCGTACTTCAATAAAATAAAAGTTTCTTCTTTGTTCTCTAGTTTATTTTAATTTTGTTTTCTTCTCTTCTTTTTCTGAACAGTTCCCTTTATACTAGTCTTAATGACATGGCATGCACGACGAATCTTCAACCTAGTCTAAAAAATCAATCTGATTCCGAACTAATAATGCAAGAGGTAGAATATAATGAAGAATCGGAATACGAGAAGGATGAAGCCTTCGAAGAAATTAACAGAGAATTGAGCCAATTTGAGAAGAAACCCAAACCCAACTTAAATGACACAGAAGCCATCAATCTGGGGGATGCGGATGACATTCAGGAAACTCAAATAAGCGTCCACATTGAACCAAACATCAGGGAAGAATTAATCAAAGCACTTATTGAGTTCAAAGACGTTTTTTCATGGTCATATGATGACATGCTGGGTTTGAGCACCGATTTAGTGGTTCACAAATTGCCCACTGACCCGGTATGCCCTCCCGTCAAGCAAAAATTGAGGAAGTTCAAAACCGACATGAGTGTGAAGATTAAAGAAGAAGTAACCAAACAGCCGAATGCAAAGGTTATTCGGGTTACTCGATATCCTAATTGGTTGGCTAACGTGGTGCCGGTGCCGAAGAAAGATGGAAAAATCAGGGTATGTGTTGATTATCACAATCTGAACAGAGCAAGCCCAAAGGATAACTTCCCGTTACCCAACATCCATATCTTGATCGATAATTGTGCCAAACGTGAGATCGGGTCTTTTGTGGATTGCTATGCTGGGTATCATCAAATCCTGATGGACGAAGAAGATGCAGAAAAGACGGCTTTCATCACGCCGTAGGGAATTTATTACTATCAGGTAATGCCATTTGGTTTGAAGAACGCTGGGGCAACATACATGAGGGCAATGACTATTGTGTTTCATGATATGATACACAAAGAGATTGAGGTATACGTGGATGATGTGATTATAAAATCCAAGCATCAGGCAGACCACATAGGAGACCTAAGGAAGTTTTTCCAAAGACTTCGAAAGTACGATATTAAGCTCAAACCTACCAAATGTGCATTTGGTGTTCCATCCGGAAAGCTATTGGGATTCATAGTCAGTAGGCGAGGCATTGAGTTAGACCTGTCAAAGATCAAATCCATTCAGGAATTGCCACCTCCGAAGAACAAAACCGAAATGATGAGTTTGTTGGGAAGGTTAAATTATATCAGCAGGTTTATCGCTCAACTCACCGCGACCTGTGAACCCATTTTTTGGTTACTGAAGAAAGATGCTGCAATAGAATGGACAGAAGAGTGTCAGGAGGCATTTGACCAGATAAAACGGTATTTATCGAATCCACCTGTGTTGGTTCCACCCGAGCCAGGAAGACCGTTGATTCTTTATCTAACGGTCCTGGAGAATTCATTTGGTTGTGTACTGGGGCAACACGACATCACAGGAAGGAAGGAGCAGTCCATCTATTATCTCAGCAAGAAGTTTACGATTTATGAGGTTAAGTACACTCAACTTGAGAAGACATGTTGTGCCCTAACTTGGGTGGCACAGAAGTTGAAGCATTATTTGTCATATTATACTACTTACCTCATATCTCGTCTGGACCCATTGAAGTATATTTTCCAAAAGCCTATGCCCACTGGGAGATTGGAGAAGTGGCAAATATTACTCACGGAATTCGACATTGTCTATGTGACCAGGACTGCAATGAAAGACCAAGCACTGGCCGATCACTTGGCTGAGAATCCTGTTAATGAAGAGTACGAGCCATTAAGGACATATTTTCCCGATGAAGAAGTGATGCATATCGATGAGTTGGGATTGCCTGAGGAACCAGGGTGGAAGCTTTTCTTTGATGGAGCTGCAAATGCAAAGGGAGTTGGAATAGGAGCAGTACTTATTTCCGAAGCAGGGCATCATTACCCTGTTACGGCTCAGCTGCATTTCTATTGTATCAACAATATGGCTGAGTATGAGGCATGCATTTTTGGCTTACGGTTAGCTGCAGACATGGATGTCCAGGATGTTTTGGTCTTGGGAGACTCGGACCTCCTGGTACATCAGATTCAAGGTGAATGGGAAACACGGGATTTGAAGCTCATACCGTATCGATAATGCTTGCACGATCTATGTCAACGGTTTCGATCAATGGAGTTTTGGCACATCCCAAGAGTTCATAATGAGTTTGCCGATGCTTTGGCCACCTTAGCATCAATGTTGCACCATCCGGATAAAATCCATATTGATCCGTTGCACATTTAGGTTTATGATCAGCATGTTTATTGTAACGTGATAGAGGAAGAACTAGATGGCGAACCATGGTTTTATGATGTCAAGGAGTACCTTAGGATGCGTATATACCCGGTGTAGGCCACAGAAGATCAAAATAGAACCATTCGACGGTTGGCAATTGTATTTTTCCTCAGTGGAGGGTTGTTGTACAAAAGAACACTGGACTTGGGATTGCTAAGATGCATAGATGCTAATCAAGCCACGACAGTTATGATAGAAGTGCATTCTGGAGTTTGTGGGCCACATATGAGTGGATATGTATTGACAAAGAAGATTCTTCGAGCAGGATATTATTGGCTTACCATGGAGCGAGATTGTATCAGTTTTGTGCGTAAATGCCATCTATGTCAGATACACAGAGATCTAATTCATTCTCCACCAACAGAATAACACACAATGCCAGCGCCATGGCCCTTTGTTGCATGGGGCATGGATGTCATTGGACCTATCGAGCCGGCAGCTTCCAACGGTCATAGGTTCATTCTGGTGGCCATCGACTATTTCACCAAGTGGGTTGAAGCTAAAACTTTCAAGTCAGTAACCAAGAAACCGTGGTGGATTTTGTTTATTCCCATCTCATCTGTAGATTTGGGATCCCAAAGGTGATCATCACGGATAATGGTGCCAATCTTAACAGCAATTTGATGAAAGAAGTATGTCATCAATTCAAGATTACACACCGTAATTCTACCCCGTATCGTCCTAAGGCGAATGGAGTGGTTGAGGCAGCCAACAAGAATATAAAGAAGATATTGAGGAAAATGGTAGAAGGGTCCAGACAATGGCATAAAAGGTTACTGTTTGCATTGTTGGGTTATCGCACTACTGTTCGTACTTCAGTGGGTGCAACTCCTTATTTGTTGGTATACAGAACTGAAGCAGTGATACCGGCGGAAGTTGAAATTTCGTCTTTCTGAATTGTCGCTGAGGCTGAGATTGATGATGATGAATGGGTCAAAACCAGGTTGCAGCAATTGAGCTTGATTGATGAAACGAGATTGGCAGCGGTATGTCATGGCCAATTATATCAAAAGAGGATGGCGAGAGCATACAATAAGAAGGTACGTCCCGGGAAATTTGAAATGGGGCAGCAAGTATTGAAACGGATCCTTCCACATCAGGCCAAAGCAAAGGGAAAGTTAGCCCCAAATTGGCAAGGACCATTCATTGTGACCAGAGTGCTGTCCAATGGCGCTTTATGTTTGACAGATGTCGAGGGAAGGTGTATCGACATGGCTATCAATTCTGACGCAGTCAAGAGATATTATGTATGATTTCTTTGATTGTAATTGTTGTTTGTTTGTTTGTACTTGGCATTGTATCTAAAAATGAAATGACGGAGGCAATTTATTCTACTATCCAAATACTTTAACCCTTGTTTCCCCTTTTGAGCCCTATTTATTCTTTCATACCCCTCTTTTGGAATCAGTAATGAAAATGAAAAAAAAGAGAGAAAAGAAAAATGATAACAAAAACAAAAGAAAAGTCACAAGAAAACAAAGGAGGTGAACTACGTTTGACCTGATTCCTCAAAGAGGATACGTAGGCGCTTCACGGCTCGGTCATATTGTAACAAAAATCAAAGGATCCCCAAGCAAGAAAACTGGGGCAGAAGTTGTGTTTGTAATTTCGGGAAAGAAAATTTGATTCCAAGAGTTGTAATGTCTTACCCATCAAAGTTATTTTTAAACTTTTTGATACCTTTTTCTTTTAGCCATACACCAAAAAACCCATATTGATGTCCAAAAAGACCTCCCGATTGGTATCTGAGAAGTGCCAAGTCAGGTAAATGGAAGGCTAGAGTAACACTCCGGTCCCCAGCAGAAAAGAAATAAAATAAGAGAGTCTTATCGGTAACACCTCAATCCCCAGCTGAAAAGAAATAAAATGAGAGAGTCTTATCGGTGAAAACCTTCACAGGCACCATAAGGCGATGGGAGTTGAGAGAAATGAGAGAGCCTTATTAGTGAAAACCTCTCGAAGGGCACCATAAGGCGACAAGGAATTAAACGGGGCAAACGAGATAAGTTTGACGAAATGGATCCGTCGAGACATCAAGCAGAATAAAGATGTCATTTCGGCAAAAGAGTTGGGTTGCGGGATCTTTGAAATGCAAAGTAGGGACATCAAAAAGATTGATTGATATAAATAGACTGGGTTGATTAATCCGAAATGCACGACATGGCCATTGGGATCGGTTATACCATTCAGATAAGTTCTTTTCCCTTTTTCTTCTCTTCAAACATTTGTTCAAAAGATCTTTCCTGTTCTATCTTTTGAAGTCGTCATTTTTCATTTCTTTTGGTTAATAGTAGTTTGTTTTTAAGAAGGATTTTTGGAGCTTACTATCAGTTGCCAGTATGGTGAAAAGTAGAATGTGGATAGGACAGGCCGAAGATAATGCAATGGGATGAGAAAGATGTCGCTGTAAGACCAAATGATGGATTGGCCTAAGATTTCGGGAAAGTATGGAATAAAAGTGGAAAACAATGGTTGAGAAGTTGGTGAATACAGAATCGTTAAGAAGGTCGGAAGTTATCAGCCAAGATGGTCGGACAACGCAGAGCACGGAAGGAGGAAAAGGGAAAACCATTCCCAGCAGGAGCGTCCCCATCGTTTTGAACTAACAAAATTTTCTTTGATTTGAAGCAGGGACAAAAAATGTCATTGATGGCGGAAAGGCATGCCACAAGGAAGATTATCAAACTGGAAAAATTTTCTTCCATTTTGAAAAGTTCCTGGGGCAGAAAAATTTTCTTCCATTTTGAAAAGTTTCCTAAAGTCGGGTACCCACTTGAGGAAAGAAGAAAAATAATTCCCCAGCAGTGTTATCCCCAGCAGTTTTTAGAGGAATGAAATACCAGTTTTAAGGGAAGTAGTTTTTGAAGGAGGAAGATAACATATTTTGAAAAAAAAAGGAAAGAGAAAAAAGAAGTGTTATCCCTAGCAATTTGCAGAAGAAGGAAACACCAGTTATGAGGGAAGTAGTTTTGAAGGAGGAATGAAACACCAGTTTTGAGGGAGGCAAGAAGAAACAACGGCAATAGAATGCAGTTTAAGTTGTAGTTGAAGTCAGGAGCCCGCCTGGAGAATGGAGGTTGATATTTTTTTTAGTTGTTATTGAAGTCAGGAGCCCGCCTGAAGAATGGAGGTATTGTCTTTTAAATTGTTGTTGAGGTCAGGAGCCCGCCTGGAGAATGGAGGTTGTTATTTTTAAGTTGTTGCTGAAGTCAGGAGCCCGCCTGGAGAATGGAGGTATTGTCTTTTAAATTGTTGTTGAGGTCAGAAGCCCGCCAGAGAATGGAGGTATTGTCTTTTAAATTGTTGTTGAGGTCAGGAGCCCGCCTGGAGAATGGAAGTTGATATTTTTTTTTTAAGTTGTTGTTGAAGTCAGGAGCCCGCCTGGAGAATGGAGGTATTGTCTTTTAAATTGTTGTTGAGGTCAGGAGCCCGCCTGGAGAATGGAGGTTGTTATTTTTAAGTTGTTGTTGAAGTCAGGAGCCCGCCTGGAGAATGGAGGTATTGTCTTTTAAATTGTTGTTGAAGTCAGGAGCCCGCCTGGAGAATTGAGGTAATGTATTTTAAGTTGATGAAGTCAGGAGCCCGCCTGGAGAATGGAGGTTGTTATTTTTAAGTTGTTGTTGAATTCAGGAGCCCGCCTGGAGAATGGAGGTTGTTATTTTTAAGTTGTTGTTGAGGTCAGGAGCCCGCCTGGAGAATGGAGGTTGTTATTTTTAAGTTGTTGTTGAAGTCATGTGCCCGCTTGGAGAATGGAAGAATTGTATTTTAAGTTGTAGATGAAGTCAGGAGCCCGCCTGGAGAATGGAGGTATTTTCCTTTAAGGTTGTAATTGAAGTCAGGAGCCCGCCTGGAGAATGGAGGTGTCGTCTTTCCAGGTAGTTGTTGAAGTTAGTAACCCGCCCGGAGAGCGGAGGGTTACAACAAAAATCCCCAGCATAAATTCAAGCTCAGAAATCGAAGGAAAAATGATTCACAAGAAGAGAATATTACCAGTCAAGTCAGAGATGAAGAAACATCAGGGGAAGCAAAGCAACAAGAGGCATAGGAAGAGCAAGTTGAAGATCTAGATAAGATTTTATAATTCATAGACTAGTTTAGTCTAGCTTCTTATTTTATTTTTAGCATGGTGTCATAAGGAGGTCGGTAAGCAGTAGCAGCAGCAGCAACAGCAGTAACAACAAAATCACAGTTCCACGGTAGTCCCAGCTACCAAAACTTCCCGAACTACATTGACCTGATTCCCTTTTAGCCAGGGATATGTAGGAGACCTTTTGAAGCAAAGGTTTTGTCAAATCTTTCAAAAAATGCTTCACACGGAGCACTCAAACGGGCAAAAATCGCTCGTATCCGCTAACTTTATCTTTGCACGAAAACTCTTCGTGATTACGGGCAAAGAGAGGCAGATGTGAGCACGTGATTTTTGCCCCATACGAACTCCTCCCAAAGAAATCAAAATAAAAATATGTCGCATTTGCATTTAGAATTTAATTCTACAATTAGGAGTAATTAAGTTTGTTTTACAAAATAAAAAATCACAAAAATAATGTACTTTGCATTTTTAGCATTTAATGTCCAAATTGTGTGATTTTATTTTTAATTGATATTTAATTTTGTGTGATAATTATTATTAAGAGTTAATTAGTATTTTAAGTTAATTTTGATTTTATGATTAAATCTAGGATTTTTGGTTTTTAAATTAGGAAAAAGAAAAAGAAACAAAATGGAAAATAAAGAGAAAACCAGACTGGGCCATTTCAATTTGGACCAAAATCAGGCCCAAACCTCATCCCTAACCCGGTCCAGACCAGCCAGTCTCAGAGACGGGCGAAACGGCGTAGTATGATGATGAAACTACGTCGTTTCATCGTCAAAAGATCTCAGCCGTCCATTCAAATCAATCCAACAGACCACAGCCATCATCCACTTTTATCCAAACGACGCCGTTCAACCTTTTGATCTGAGCCATTAAAGTCATTCATCCAACGGTCACAAATGCACCCCTGTACCCATCATTCTAGCCCAACCCGTTCTCATAAGAGACCAACCCGGCCTTTAGTATGGCTGAACGACGTCGTTCCACTTAAGTAAATGATCCTAGCCGTTAATCTCGTTTGATCGAACGGCTTGGATCAGATTTCCCGTCCAGTATATATTCCCAAGCCATGCCCCGCCCCCTTTAGACCCCCCTCTCCTCGTCTCTCTCAAACCTCATCTCTTCAATGATGAGGAACCCTAGCTAGCCGCCACCATACCCCACCACCCTTAAGCCGGCGGCCACCCTTCCGTTGACTACCAAAATAATACCCCTGAGCCACCAAACCACCCTCTCTCCAAATCCATTTCCCTCGTCCCTCGAATCATGACAGAACCTTTCGAATCTTCAATCGAAGATCGGTCCAAAACCCTAGCTGCCTCAACTTGACCCCAAATCAACACCAGCTGACCCCCTGACCTCCCTCGTTCTTAATACAAGACCCCTTTCACTCGAATCGAACCAGAATTTGTCGAATCTTAGTTTGAATAAACAAACCCTAGAACAATAAAAAAACTGGAATCGGGCCGAGGTGGGGAAATTTGAGGTTTTTAATCGACCTTAGTCGAGTGTTCTCATTTGAGAACACTCGATTAAGGTCTGTTTTAGCCTTAGAAGTTCAAGTTGAAGCTTCGACTAAAGCGGGTTCGTATGGTTTGAAACTCTGAGGTACTTCTGCTTCTATATTGTTTCTTTTGTTGTTGTTAATGTTTGTTTGATTAATTTCGTTGTAATCCAGCATTGCATCAATTATTTCTTTCTTCTCTTTCGGACTTTCTATTTGGTCCAGTTTCCTCATTAGTCTTTCCCTAAAAGCATGGTAGGAAAACCCTCAAAATTGTTAAGTATGTCATTCATCACATTGATTGGAATTGGTTTGAATGTGTTTGAATTTGCTTTCAGCTGTTATGTGAATCTGCATCATAATTGTTATTCAGCCTAGGTTGTATTTATTAAAGAAAGGTTTAGGATTAAACAAACACAGGGGGTAATGGGCTATGATTGGGAATTATGATTAAAATAGCACGCCAGCACTGGTTATCGGGGCACACCTGGATTAAAATATAGGCTGCCTATACCAGTTGAATAAAATAATGGAAATGGGAATAAGGGGAAACATGAACTCTGTTTTAGTATCTAGAGCAGTGGGAAAATCAGAGGGGGGAGGGGGTAAATTGTTTCTTGATTGAGGGAGTGTTTTTGGGAGCTGAAAAGGGGGTCAGTTTGAGGAATATAAATTCACATAGACACATTCTGGGGGGAGGGGGGGCGCTTTTCTTGGTCAGTTGGAAAAGAAAAGAGAAGAGAGCTTTGAGAGTGATCAGTTTTCAAGAGTTAAAATCAGTCTGAGGGGAGTTCTTTTAGAGCCTGGGGAATGAGTCTTAGAGAGCATTTCTTAGGTCTTGGAATTCGTTTTGAGGGCAGTCTTTGGAGAGCTGGTTGAGAGTATTTCTTGAGGTTTCAGTTGAGTTTGAAAAGAAACAGAGCTGAAAAAGAGAGATAGAAAATAATAGGAAATTATTGAAATCAAAGATATGGTACTGTTCCATTGATTTCCAGATAAAAACTTGAGTTCTGGACACTGATTCCTACCCCTTTTGATTGCTGAACCTAATTTGAAGTTTGATGATTCTGTTCTGAGCTTATTCAGTTCAGTGGTTCTGTTTTGGGTGTTTGTATTACTGGGGTGTGTTCCTGGGATTGTTATGAGGCTGTTTTGTTAGTTCAAATCACTTCTGTGTGCTGGTTATTGCTGCTGGGATTTTGCTGGTTGTTCCTGTTGCTGTGACTTGCTGTGTTACTACTGCTGACTGCTCTTTCTTTTTCTTATATCTCCATTATCCAGGTACACAGCTATAACTTTGGCAATTGTAAGATGAAAACATGAAGATTGAATCAATATGTGAAGAATTGAAGTTTTGATTTAGCCTCTTTCTGATTTGTGTATTTAAACCTTTACTCATTGATGTTATATAGATCCCTGTTGGTTTTGTAGTAATTAGATTGAAATTGAGTTGTATGAAAGATGTTGAGTATAGTTCACATTAATACATATTAGCATCTGATGATTGGTTTCTGTAGTCAAAAGTGGGGCTGTACTGGACTACTAAATTAACCTGGACTGTGAATCGTTATGGCTTAGATTCAATGAGTTTGTTTTTTGTGAGTTAAGTAGTAGTTGTAATTAGTTCTCTATTAGCTGATTCATATACATGTTAAGTACTAGTTGTAACTAATCTCATGCTAGGTTAATAGAATGATTCGAGTTAATACTAACTAGTTACTCAACAATAAGATAGACCTTTAGTAGTTGTCTTCATCAAATAGGATTGTTTGGGGTTTGTTTTCAACTGTGTTGAATTTCCGTGGGATGACATAGGCCTGCATGTTGACACTCATTTCATGTCTGTTCTGCTAATTGGAAAATAAATGAGGAAGCCCGACTTGGTGAAAATAGCGCATTAGGCGCAGATTGATGCATTCTGGAATTACGAAGCATGACTTTAGGAATTCAAGTTTTGAGTGTGGAAATTTGTGCGCTTCAGGGATTCTATCCCTTGACTCTTCTGGCCAGCCTTGTTCGATTTGGGCTGGATTATTTGGTTTACTGGGAATTTTGTGTGTCGTGCACATATCATGTGGCTTAGGCGCTTTGGGCCTAAGACTGAAATAGCAACTCGACTGTTAGTATTTAAATGGCAGACTGTGGGTTTTAAGTTAGGTAGCGGATTCAAATTAAAAGGTTCGTCCTTTTGTTTGGATCCAGACTTGAACTTGAAGCCCGATTTTATAATATTAACTAATTAGGATTTTTCTTTATTATTAGAGACAAATAAAATAGAGAATTATAGTTGCTTAAGGTCTGCCCTTTTAAACAATAAAAATGAGACGAGCCTCGCCAAATAAGACACACAAATTGCAGGGCCCTCAATAAATGGTTATAATAATTGCTTAGAATTCGGTATGGGCCGTTTAGCGTATTTCACGGCCTTCCCAAAAGATAATAACGCGTTAGCCACTTTAGGCGCGATTTTAATAATATTACCTTCCTAAAATCGGGTGTGCATTTTATGTGACCCAAATCAAATCCCAAAACGTCGAATAAAATGCGTTCAGGATTGCAGGTGCATTTCATGTGACGCAGTCCAAATACGCGTTTTAAACCATGTTCAACTTTCTTTTAAAATATTAAATAAAAGCGGTTTAAAAAGTTAAAATTTACACATAGGTTCAACAAGTATTAAAATGAGATAAATAAGACGAATATGACAGTTGAGCGACCGTGCTAGAACCACGGAACTCGGGAATGCCTAACACCTTCTCCCGGGTTAACAGAATT
>MU773485.1:87435-105372 GCA_026770625.1 Nicotiana glauca
ATTAAAATTTAGATAATATTATTAAGAGCAATAGAATAAAGTTTAAAATAAAAAAATATTTCAACAGTAATAAATTATAAATCTTCTCATATATGGCAAAAAGAAAGCGAATATTAAATATTGCTTAATATAATAAAAAAATATAGAACAAAAAAGTTATTCACTAACTATATAAGTACCTTTGATTCATTATTGGCTATATCGTATTGACAAGTAAGATGATAATTGAATTTTATTAAAGTAATATAATCTAATAGGATCAAACAAACCCGATCATAATTTAATTTAATTAATATTTTTTAATACTGACCGCGCATCGCGCGAGTACGACTACTAGTTTAATTAAAGCCCAACCCCATTGATCTTTCCTCGGGTTGATGCTTACCTTCTTAAATATTTGAACATTTTATGAGAAAATATGATATCAGTTCTAGCTTTTTCAAGATATGTACATACATTTATGATTTATCAATATACACATGCACACTCTTCTACGTTTTCCTTTCACGGTTTTTTTGTTTAGTGGGTGTGTTCTCATGTAAGGAGTATGCCTTTATTCTTAATTTCATCTATTCTGGCCAAAATGTCAAGCCAAGTCTGGACTGGATCATCAAACAAAAGGTTGTCTGATGCTAGAAGACCTTTTTTTGTGCTCAAGTTAATGGTTAGGTTGTATTAGCAGGTGGCAAGTTAATGGTTCAAAATCATTCTTCTATGTTTTAACTAAAAAGATACAGGTAGCGATAGAAAATTTATCAAAGAGCATAAGCGCTTTGTCCTTTTAAGTTTTCAGTGAAACTAGTTCACATGTCTGCGCTTGAGTGGGGCTTGTCTTATCTGTTTCAAACTATCAATAGGAAACCTATTTCATTACCAATACCATAGTAACAAGTGATGTTGTTTGAACTTTTAACTTGAGCGGCATAAGCTACTTAATCTGTGGCAAGCTTTTGTTCTCACTTTTACTACTTTCATGACACATGTTCACCACCTGACCTTAAGTGCTCAGGTAGGCCTTTCCCTTCGCTCAATTTAACCATCTTCTCAGTCTAACCGGAGTGTTAGTACAACTGAAAAAAAAGAAAGAAAACCAAAGATTTAGCAAGATCTGAATCACATAATTATCTCAGTTTCTCATGTTAACATAGCTATTTTTTAGAACATCTTCACAACTTCGAACGCGTGTGAAGTAATAGCGATAGAGTGCTGCATTATTTTTTGAGAGAACTCCAATACAAAAAACCCAAAGGTGGCCCACTAGACAAAGCCTACTTAATGTATTATTTTACTCTGGAGTTCTTGTTTCATGCTAATTTTCTCCGACACGGCAGTTTAGGTGCCGCACCCGTGTCGACTCGATACTAGTATGGGTGTGGGTATGGGATTCGTACCGGATCTTTTCAAACAATTTTGAGTACTTTCACCACGCCGGACGAAAAAATTCCAGACAAAATACAATTTGATTCCCGAAATTAGAACCAAAACTAGGTAATTTGAAGAAAATAGCATACCTTATCTAGGAAGTCAATCATTTACTTATCTACAACTTGATAATAAAAAAGAAATACACATTTTTCAAGCTATATGCAAATATTTCACAAAATTTCTTATAATTTAGAAATATTTTGATTTTTTGAATTATTTTTAGCCGGATCCCTTCACCCGTATCCATACTAGGATCCATATCCCCAAATCTTAGAATTTAGATCTCGAACTCGCACCCATGTCCGAGCAACATAGGTTTCATGGTATAGCTGCATTCCGAAGATTGTAATGGCATCTTAGCACATAATCTAACAATAATAACTGCTTATGCTTATGCTTATGCTCAATCATATTCCGTAGTTTTTTATCTTGTCAACTTTTAAACATGACATGTTTGTCCTTGCAAGAAATTTTTTTCAGAGACCATGAATTCAAAGAGGCTATTGAAGTTTGGCCATCTTTTGGGATATTGTTAGGGGTCGTTTGGTTTAGAGACAAGTTAGGTAGAGATTAGTGATGCAGAGATTGTAATCCTGGTATTAGTATTGCAGGGATTAATAATGTAGAGATTAGTAATGCAAGGGTTCTAATGCAAGAATTATTTCTTCTTTAATATTTAGTTTGATATATTACAAATTAATATACAATGTATAATTTAAAATGTGTTTACTTTTTAAACAAAATAAAAGTTTGCTTACTATTAATCTATACTAAGGTTGTTAGTTTTATGGTGAATTATTGATGCTGTTTCTTTTTCTTTCGCAGTGATTCCCATCTCTGATGTGATAAGAGTTCGCACTGGTAAGCAGAAAGTTTTGATGATGATAGTCCTTTTTTCATTTATAAATGAGTTATTTGTCTTCCTAGGTTGATTTGTCATCTGAACTTCGCCTCCTTTACAGAGGTCTAAAGTTATTGCTTGTAATGAATCTATGCTAAACTGTAACAGGAGAACGGGGAGAGAAGGCCGAGAGGATGGTGGGAGGGCATGCTGATATGTCGTCTGCATTATCAACTTCTTGAGCTTCCGTAGCTTGACGTTAAAATGTTTAATCGTCTTTTAGTTAGGTATCATGGCCTTGTTATATGTTGAGTTATGGAACAGGGTCCAATTTTTATTTGGAACATGCTGTCGAGTAGAGAAGAAAATAAAGATGTACTTAACGTGCACTTCTGTTAGAGTAAGAGTTACAAGTTCCAGGAAACCCCATGGTGATACTTTCTTGGTCTTATTCTAGTTGACCTGTTCACTTCTCTTATGGAATTTCTAATGCTAAGCTAATAAGATACTCGTTATGATACATAGTTGGAGATATTTGACAAATATAGTCAAACTTCTTTTTACCTGTCATTCTCTATAACCATACTTTATTATAACTGCCAAGTTTTCCTTGAAATCAATTTATCATGTTATAATATAATATATGTTTTCTATAAAAACACTTTGTTACAACAGCCAAAAAATGTACGGGATAAACAGATAACCTGTTAAAACATATTAATATACAGATAATGATATCTCTATAAAGCATGTGAAGAGGGATGGACCAAAGAATCATGAAATTTTTCTCCCTTTGTGGAGGTAGCAGGCCTTAACTCCTTTTCCCTTGGTCGTCTGTCTTACTATTTTTCTTTTCTGCTGGATTTGTTCTTCTTACGTTTACTAAAGGTGTTCAACTGAATCTCCTATGCTGAAAATTATATTATATGTATGTAAGCAAAAAAATTCCATATATAAGTTGTAAAACTACCTAGGCATAAGAAAGCATTTTGCAGTTGAAAGGGTTTTTTTTCTTCGTGTTTTAATAGTTTGTTGTATGTTTTCTTGGTTGTGAACTTTCTCTTACTGACTCTCTCTCTCTCTCTCTCTCTCTCTCCAAAATGTGTCTTATCAACATTGTCTATACGCCATTTCATGTTAATTGCTTTTTCTAGTAACCTGTTTGACCAAGAAGAAAAACTATTTATTATATGTAACCAACTACTTTATCTTTATAAATTGAATGAAGCTCTAAAACACGAGAAAAATTTTCACAAAGGTGCTAACAAGAATTCTTCCTAAACAATATCATTCAACACACAAAACAAAAACGAAATTGAATCAAAACATTTCCTTTTCAATTAGAATATAGATTTCATAATATATGTTCTTCATTCAAGAGAACAGATATCTTTTACATTACTGCGACATTCACATTCTCTCCCTGGAATCTATCCTAATTTTTACCTCTTAAGATAAAATTCAGGAACTTTACCATTCTGAAATCCTCATTTATATTTTCTTCTTTTAATCAAGGTTCCTTTGGTGTTTTGTTCGATCAAATTTGGTGCAATATATTAATTTTGTGGGATTCGATGGGGTGTTGGGGTTAGCGGAAGCCATTTGCCTAATGTCGAAATTATGCGGCGGATGGCGCAGTGAAACAGTGCACTGCGCCAGCCTCAGACATAGCAGCTGCAATCAACGGGTGCAAGTTTATGGGTTCTGAATCCGATCCTTGATTTAGGGCCACCGGTTTCTTCCAGTCCAACGACTTATCCTCGTAAATGTCCCACCATTTCTTCACCAGCATTTTTATGTCATCTCTTTGCATGTTGTCTTCCTTGCCTGTGTACCTCCATGGCTTTGATCCCTTTAACATCATCATAAGTGCACATGTAAATTGACAATATCAACTACTCCTTCTGTTTCATTTTATGTAAAAGGTGTTTTGACTATATAATTATGTGATCAAGGTTAAAATAAAAAAATTAAAGTAAATTATTGCAAAATATATTATCTTTTTCTAAACATACTAAAAAGTAAAACGCCTGTCACATGAGGGGTGACTAGAACTTATTTTCTTTTATTAACGTGCCAAATTAAATTAATGTAGTATGAGAAAATAATGATTGCATGTAGATATATATATTACAAGTAAAGTATAGGATATACGTACCGCTGCACAATAATGTACAACTTTCACATCCTCCAGTTTAACATTCTCCGGATGACGCCATAACATTGCTAGAACAAGATTGCAATCTAGAGGTATTGGTTTGTAGATGTTCTTGAAATACATGTTCAGGAAGTCCTGCAAATTCATCATGTCAATCAATAAATTATATGTTTTAGAATAAAGTAATCATTTACCAACTACACATTGTCTCATCAAATTTTCTCTCTCACTACGTTCCTGAAAAAGTTAAATTCTTTTCCTAAGTAACTAAGAGATCATGACGGAATTATCACATGTGAAATTAAGCATAATTTGACAAAGAAAGACTCCTTTTGTTTCAATTTATTTGTCTTACTCTGAATTGACACAAAGTTTAATAAGGAGCTGAAGTCTTTAAAAACTTGTGATCTTAAATATATATACCATAACATTTGCCCGACTATGAACTTATAAAACATATGGTCTTAAACAAGTCATAACATTTGTGTGGTTACGAAAGCTTCCCATTAAGGAAATATAGAAATACGATAATTTTTTTAAACGGACTAATAAAAAAATAATGTCAATCTTTTTGAAACGCAGTGAGTAGCATTGTGTAGCATTGTTCTCCCTCGACCCTCGGGATGCAGGACAACGGATGCAACGGCATTAAGGAGTGAAAAGTTACCTGCTCAGCAAAAGGAGTAGGAGGAGTGATGTTAAGGGTCTTCAAGAGATGTTGATAAGTGTCAAGGCCGGGCTCAAAAACGAACATGCCGGCGTTAAAATAAAGGGAAGGTGGCTGACCAAATTCCTCATCATTATTGGGCTATTTGACCTTATCAGGGCACTGCTGGCAATAGCCAATCTTGTATTGTGGCGTGTGACTCCATGTCTTCTCACAAAAACAGTCCATCACCGCGTAGAAATGCCCGTCGGGCAAATCAAAGAGATGATCAATATTATCATACACCTGAATGTCACCGTCTAGGTATATCATCTTCTCGTGCTCCACAAACTGCATGCAACCACACAAAATATAAACATCCTTAATTAATCAATATCACTTATCAAATAATTAGTATTGATCAAATTATAGCTGAGATCTAGGGAACCAACGATCCATATGGTAATCCGATCCATACTCCATCCGTCTTCTTTAATGTGAAAATGTTTAAAAACTAAGAATTTATTTGACACACAAATTAAATATATGGAAAATGCCAAATTGACTTTGGTATCTGTACTAATTGAATGAGTAGTTCATTGCAAAAGCTTTATGTCTTTTTATTTTTCTCTCATAGTAAAAAAAATAAACTTTATATCAAAATGAATTCAAACAACTCATATTATATATTCAGGGTAAAATTTGAGTGTTAAGTTTCAAATAGTTTCAAATGGAATAGGACAGAGGGATTAGAAGAACGAACTAACGTCTAATGGGAACAATCTAACACGTGGTCTAAGATGTTCCTAATTAGTACGTATAATATATATGATGCGTACCTCCCATATACGAAGCTTGGAATAATTAATGACTTAATAAGTCATGGCAAATAATTATATAATTTAACTTTAAATTTCTTATTTTACTCCTAATAAGATGCTTTTTAATCATATAAATATTTTCAATTTATTTCAAATTATACATTTTAGAAGTTTCACTTTCTCCAAATACCCTCTCATAAAGTAGGATAGTTTATAATTCATACCTCCCATATACGAAGCTTGGAATAATTAATCACGTAATAAGCCATGGCAAAATTGAGTTTGATTCTCAGGTGGATAAACGGGCTCAATCTCCCTCACGATACAACATTGAGCTTCCAATACACGGCGGTGCTCCTCCGGAACATCCGGAAGCACCGCCACCACGAGCGGATACGCAGTATGAACCTTCCTCAAACCCTTAGCCAAACCAACGACTCCCTTCACGTAATCGCCATTTCCAGCCAAGAACGTCACATACGCCCTGTTTGACGTAATATTATTGGTTAGAATCGTTGGTTTTACCATTTGTCCGCTCACTGACACAATTTCCGGAGCCATAATAACAATCTTAATTTATTTGGACAAGAAATTTAAGTTTCTGTCTTTTTTATATATATATATATATATATATATATATATATATATATGTTATAAAAGATCGTAGCTTAATTAGCACATAATTACAGCAAGAAGGAAATTACGTAAGATAAATGTAGGGTTATAAGGAAGGTGTGTAGGAGAAGATGAGAGAGCAGAGGGGCCTTTGAGCTTTTGTTTTCCGCAGAAGTTCTTAGGGTCGCTCTGATCTGAGGAATTTTTTTGGTGTCAATGCTGTATAAATAGGGTTATTTGTTAGTTAAAATAGCAAGTCCCTAGCAATGGAGCAGAGTGAAATTAGGAAGGGAGTCGATAGATAAATTTTGGATTTGTGTGGTGTTTAGTATAATTAGATCCAACGGCTGATAGTGAGGATCACAGGAAGGTTCAGAAGAAGGGGAGAAGCCACTAGAAGGTTCTTTCAGTTTGTATCCAGAAATCAGTAATCTATTGCTTGCCTTAAAAGTTGTGTATTTTGTATAAAATCGCATCTCACTCGCTTACAATGAGGCGTTCTTCTAACTCCATATTAATTTCAAGCGTTGTTCGAAAGTATTATTTTATTGTGATAACTTTTTCCTAAAGTGTTTTATACGACAGAAAAGGTCCTGAAATACCCTCTATTATTATAAATTATTTAAAATTATCATCCGCTAGATTATTGGCTCAGAAAAACTGTACCGTCTTACTATTGAAATATATGTACCCTAACTTGACGGACTGGATACGTGATATCCATCCAAAGTTGTTGGTCCATCCAGTCTTATGCGACCCGCTCCACTACCCCCGCTGCCTGAACCATCCTACCTAAGGGTGTTCATGGTTTGGTTTGGATCGGTTTTTCCCTAAAAAGAAACCAAATCAAGTAAGTCTGTTTTTCAAATATTAGAACAAAACCAAACCAATTAAGTCGGTTTTTCTCGATTCGGTTTATGTCGGTTTTTCGGTTATTTATCAGTTTTTTCTTAAATATAAGACATACACTACCAAACACATATTCCGGCGACCACATTTTCAATATAACACTATCAAATCAATTGCCCTTTGAGAAATCTATTGTTTACCAAAATATATTGATGATAATTGAATAAAATAGTGATGAATAATTTAAAGACTCAATTAAACATATGTTATTTTTAACACGAAATGGATTCTTACACTAAACAAAAGAAAACTACCAATCAAACAAGAATGTAAAGGTAAAGAACTATATTAAAAGTGCAAACTATTAACATTTACCATAAAATTTTTGAAATTTTGTATAACAATATATATATATATAGGTGTAATAATAAATTTGAAATAGCTACTCCTATAGTCGGTTTGGTACGATTTTTTCTAATTAAAACCAAAACCAAACCAAATTTGATCGGTTTTTAAAATTCAAAACTAAAACCAAACCATACCAAAAAGTATTGATTTTTTTGATCGATTTAGTTTGATTTTCGATTTAGTTTGATTTTTCGGATTTTTATGAACACCCCAAATCCTACCGTATCCTTCAATTAAAAGAAGACCCTATGTAAAATTTCCCCCGCCCTATCATGCCCCTTCTCCCCCCTCCCCCACCCACCCACCCACTAAACCTTTACTCTTGACTTCTTCTTCCCCTCTCCCCCAAAACCCAGTTTCTAAATTTTCTTCATTGCTGCACTTTCCCCCCCATTTTTTTTTTTCTATTTTTCCATCAATTACTTGTTGAGGAGAAACTTTTAGGAGAGAGTTTATAGGTAAAAAAAAGGAAACCATCATTATTAATGAAGCTTGGAGCTTTTTCGGGTTTAATAATTTTCAAAATCTGAACTTGTATTAGTCTGAAATTCAAATTTCATGCCTTTGTTGAGCTGAAATTGTTGAAACTCAAATGAGATTTGTGATTTTTTGGGGTGAATTTTGACGAATCTACCATAATTAAAGGATGAAGATCATCGGATCGAACTTTAAACAAATGTAAAACCCATTATTGTGGTAAAAATAGTTGTTCAGATACTTGAGATAGATCTAATTCCGAAATCGATCGACCGGAAAGACTAAGCTATGGTGTCTCTTATGTTTTTCGGCCACTTTCTGTTTATATAAAAATGATATTCTCCTTATTACTATTTGTTTATGAGGCCACTTCTACTCTAATTTCTGCCGGAGGTTGCTAACTTGAGGAGCTCTCCTAGCTTCTAAGTTTGGGCCTCATCATCGGTGTTGTCCTTTTACTAATTTTGAGCTCATTGTTTAGTTTAGATCGCTGTTGTCCCTTTACTAATTTTGAACTCCTTATTTAGTTTAGACCTTAATTGTCATACGTTGGAACTCGATTTCCTTCATCTCTATTATTAGTTTCTGATCGTTTATTGATGAATCCTTTGCTATTAAAAAAAAGATGATTGTGGCGGAGACAACTGTTTTTGTTAGTTAGAGAGTTAGATGGATAGCAGAGGGTCAAATTCGGGTCGCATTTAATTTAAGATCGGATGGACCAATGGCCTTGGGTGGGTGTCACATTTTCACTCCATCAAGTGAGGGATTTATGTGTTTTAATAGTAAAACGGTAGGGATTTTTTTAGCAAATAATATAACGAAAGATAATTTTAAATAAATTTTTAATAGTAAAAGGATATTTTAGGACTTTTTCCTTTATACTATAACTATAAGATAATAGCTGAAAGTTTACTTTTATTAGAGGAAATCTAGTCATGTTAACTGTAATTTTATTTATATTTATAAGTTAAATAAAGAAAAAATGTGTAAGATTTAAACCTCATATATATAACGTCTAGTGTTATATAGTACTAAATCATATTAAAAGATTTTGTTAGCAAAAAATAAACGTTATCATTATTTGACGATCGCTCATTGAAATGTGTATATTTTTAATTTGATTTCTTTCTAGCAAGGTGTTCTCTCAACCCTAAATAGCGTTGTGCTATTAGAAACTTGTATACGATGAACTCGGGGTCAGCATACACCCTGAGTTCTCGGTGAATCTGACGAAGTACGAATGTACGAGATAAAGATCGAGTTTGAGAACTCATTCGTTTGAGGCCGGAACGGGGTGCTCGCTACTGGGCCCGATAAGTCAACATTGCCCAAACCTGGAACGAGTTCCAAGACCTCGGAAGGCAGTACAAACGGTTGCACACGACTAACAGAGGGTCGTGATATCTGTACCCAACCGGATATCACGGCGCGGATCTCACTCGATACCGGTAGTGTATCAGTGATTGATGTACAAGGAGGATTTTTACCTTTTTAGAATTGTACTAGGGGTAAAACTCTCCTACTATATAAAGGGGACGTTTCTTATTCAATGGACATATTGTAACACGCATATCAAGAAAATATAAACTTACTTATCTGCTTTCTAGCTATTGAAAGGTTCTTATCTTATTCATAGTTCTCCATACACATTTCGCTTTGAATCAAGGGCCTGATCGAGGGTAAAACCAATGTTAAGCTAAAATCCGAGCCCGGACCCAATGTAACAACTGGTTCTGTTATTGATTTCCATCTTTAATTTATCTATCTATAATTCTTGATTACTTTTATTGAATCTATCCATATATTTTTAAAATCGCGTACAAATTTAATTATTATCCGTTTTAAGAGCAAACAGTTTGGCGCTCACCATGGGACTAAGGATATAGTGGTGATTTGATACAAATTTCCATAATGCACTCTATTTTACACTTGTTATGTAATGTCTCAATTTCAGGTCAACTTAAAAATGTCACATTCTCAATCTGCTCGCTTGAACGCCGAGACTGAGTCCGGTCATCATGGCGAAAACAACAATCTGGTGCCTAGCAATGAGGTGCCCTCTGCCGATCCTAACAGAGTCCCAGTTGCAGACCCAGTAGATGCTAACTCACCGGTTGCCATCAACGCCAACCTTCATACCGACCCCGAGAACAGTGTTTGGAGAGGAGCTCGATCAACGGCTCAAAGGAGCGCCCGAAGGCGAAGGTGACGGGGTCAATCTATGATTGATCTTCGAAATGTTGCAATCTCAATAGGCAGCGAAAGTGCAGTTGCAAAACCAAAGTCATGCCCCCTGCAGAGTTGAGCCCGAATCGCCCCGGGAAAACACCCCAAGAAATAAGCAGATCACCAAAAGACCGGGTGAAGCTGAGTCAAGTGTCAACCCTGAAGTAATGAAAATGCTAGAAGCATTAACGAAACAAGTGGAATCTGGTGAAAAGAAAATCGAGGAAAATGACAAGAAGGTAGAGACATATAAAATCCGAATTGATCAAATCCCAGGAGCACCTCTAATATTGAAAGGCTCGAACTCCAAGAAATTTATCCAAAAGCCTTTCCCTCCAAGTGTGGCACCGAAACTAATCTCGAAGAGGTTTCGTATGCCCGATATTCCAAAATATAATGGAATCACATATCAAAATGAGCATGTGACCTCATAGGCATGTGCCATCAAAGGTAACGATTTGGAAGACAGTGAAATCGAGTCAGTGTTATTAAAGAAGTTTAGGAAAACTCTGTCAAAAGGAGCGATGATATGGTACCACAACTTGCCCCCAAATTTCACTGATTCGTTCATTATGCTCACAGATGCTTTGGAAATTGGGCGGAATTCCAGATTTATGGTCGTAAAAAGCCAAAAAACGAGGAACAATCATGGCGGGGCAATGATGTCACGCCCCAAACCTAGGTAGGCGTGGCTGGCACCCGATGTCGCACTGGCCCAAGCGAACCACTCTGCAAATCTTTTTTTTTCTAACTATCATGGGCCAACATAGCCACAACTGGTAATGTATAACTATAAGTGGACAACACTGTATCACTGGACCATTTTTTTTAAAACATGAATACATATGGGTTGTCAAGGCCTCTGACATACTGTACAAAATGAATCTCTGTCTACAAAGCCTCTAAGATTATTTGACATCAAATGGGATAGGGTATCGGACTACCCATAGGTCTGTAGCAAAACTCTGACACGATAACTCATAGACTCGGTTGCACTCCGAATGAGGTGGAGTCTTTCCAATCCTTCGCTGAATGCCAATCTCGTCTACTATGATGGCTCGCCAAACTTATTATCTATACCTACAGGCATGAATGCAGCGTCCCCAACAAAAGGACGTCAGTACGGATAATGTACCGAGTATGTAAGGCATAACTAAAATGTAACAATAAGTCAACATTAATTAAAGACATATAAGAATCAACCTGAATCTCTGAAATGCCACCGTATATACGTACTCATTATACTTATATATATATATATAGAGTGCTTCTCTTTGATACTATTATCCATATCGTATGATGCAAGTGTTACATCTCGCATTTTCGTACGTTAAAAGTTTCGTCTTCAGTTAATCGACGTAGTCTCGGGGATGAGATTATCTTGAGGTTAGTGTAGTTACACTAATTATAGCAAGCGAGAAATAAGTATCATGAAGGATAAAAGGGTACACAAATTAAAGAAAACGAGTTTCGTTAAAAATGGCCAATTTGGGATTAAGTACGGGTCGAACGATACTACCGGATAATTATGGACTAGTACCATATGGCCGTGATAATATGTATGTGTATATATATATATATATATATATATATATATATATATATATAAAGTATAATAAAAATGCGTAGTATTTTTAGGTAATTTGAGATAATTCGTAATTATACGGGTAATTGATTAATTACCGGATAATAGGACAATATCCAATTAAATAATAAATGGATAAAATTTTATAAATTATGGCAATAAGCCACAAATCAAGAAGTGACTAAGTGGTCACTTATACCTAGGTGGCAACCTAGGCTTAAGAGGGAACGGATGATTATCCAAAACAAGACATACAAGTCTTGTTACAATTTCATATGGAAAAAGTAACGTTAGTCATTCCAAAAAGCAAGAAAGCTTTCTTTCTTGATTTGAAAAATTCAAGAACAGAAATTAAGAAATTCGTTCAGCACTTCAACAAGCAAGAAGCTTTTCCAGCTTTATGGCAGTAAAACGCCAAAAAATTTAATTTGTTCATGACGGATCATTCAATATGGTTCCTTAGATCTTTTTTGATGTCCCGAAAAATATTAGGCGATCTGGATCCGGGTGCCCGGCCCACGACGGAAGGCGTGGGCTATACCACACGAAAATATGTGAATTAGGCAAAATTTCAGTTTTATTGCCAAAAAATGCTAAAAAATATCATTTTGTAAAGGCAGGCCGGTAACTATAGTTTCTTAGCTTGTATTTGATGTTATGTAAAAATATTAGGCAATCCGGGTCCGGGGGCCCAAACCTACGGCGGAAAGCGTGGGCTATAGCACACGAAAATATGGGAATGGGGGCGAAATTTCAGTTTTATAACTGTAAAATGCCAAAAAATATAATTTGGTCATGATGGAGCGGTGACTATGGTTCCTTAGGTTGTATTTGATATCCCGAAAAAATATTAGACGAACCTGGTCTGGGGGCCAGGGCCCACGGCAGAAGGCATGGGCTATAGCACACGAAAATATGAGAATCGGGCAGAATTCCAGTTTTATTTCCGTAAAATGCCAAAAACGTAATTTGGTCATTGCAGGGTAGTGAGTATGGTTCCTTAGGTCTTATTTGATGTTCCGAAAAAATATTAGGCGATCCGGGTCTGGGGGCCCGGGCTCACGACGGAAGGCGTGGGCTATAGCATACGAAAATATGGGAATCGGGTGAAATTTTAATTTTATGTCCGTAAAATACCAAAAAATATAATTTGTTCATAGAAGGGTGGTGACTATAGTTCCTTAGGTCGTATTTGATGTCCTGCAATCTCTGTAAGGCCCCGTAAAATTTTGTGCTTAAAACCTAGTAGCTCATAGTGCCAAGGTCCAAATATGTGTTAGGGATGTGTAGAATCCTTCGTGGCGAGCAAGCTCGGCGCGGTTCGGACCCTTTTTACTGATTTTGCACTTAAAAACCAAAAGAATCGATTTTTCCAGAAAATTGTCATTCTGCGGTCCAGAATGCGGTCGCAGATCAACTATGCGGACCGTATTTCTGCCGCAGAGTGAAGCAGAAAAGTTGTCAAAATTGATGTTGAAAATGTGGTCCATTATGCGGTCGCATAATCAATATGCGGACCGCATTTCTGCCACAGAGTAAAGCAGAAAGGTTGTCAAAATTGATGTTGAAAATATGGTCCCTTATGCGATCGCATAAAGCAATATGCGGAACGCATGATCTTCGCATAAGTTCCTCTAGGATTTGTGGAGGTCAATTCTGCGGTGAAAAATGCGATCACATAACAGGAATGCGGACCGCATTCCTATCGCAGACCCAGGCAGACCTTTAGGGTTTTGGGCGCATTTCTGCGGTCCAATTGCGGACCACATTTCGATTCTGCAATCGCAGAATGCGACCGCAGATTTGCTCGAGCTTCTATTTTTCTAGATTCTAAAACCCGACCTCTTTTCAATAAAACACCTCAACTCCCTCATTTTAACAATCTTGTTGAACAAATTAAGAGAGAGCAAGAGAGGGTCTTGAGAGAGAAAGTCATCTTCTCCAAAATTTGGTTCTTCAAAACCATCCGGGTCGGAAAATTTCAAGCTTATCTTCATACCCCCTTTCCTTACAGGTAAAATCCCTAACTTCTCCCATTTAATTTATGGTTTAAACTAAGAGGGGGAGTCTCATGCATTAATCCTTGGAAATAATGGTTGAAATCCTTCATGCATGTCTAGTAAAAGCCTAAAAATCTAGTAGGAGGGATTGGGTAGGGGCGAAGGAGTATTCAAAGAGGCATTAATAACCTAAATGAGTTGAGTAGCAGTTGTGAACTTCAATTCTAAGTTATGTGTATTAATTTGTGCACTATATTGACGTTGCTAGACTGCTTGGTGAGTTGAGAATAGAAGTTAAAAAGGAAATTCGGCTCCAGGTATGTATGGCTAACCGTGACCCTTGTAAAATCGCTTCGTTTGATGCACGTATGCTTGGTAGGTGACATGTACGTAAATTACTTATGAATTTCTTGTGATTTGTACGTTGTGATTTTATTATGTGGTTGTAATTGAGGAATAAATGACTAAAGAAAATTATGACTAGTGCAACTGGAATAACTGTGATAACAATATCCATGGCTTGTTGTGGGCAATTACCAATGTGACGTTAAACGTATATGGGTTGTTAAATATGATGGAAATAGTATTGATGGTTATGGAAACACTTGTAACATTGTTGTTGTTAATTCTTGAGAAGTATTGTTGTTGACCTTTGTGAATTGTTTGTTGTTGTTGTGTTGTTTCTGGATTGAAAATGTACGGTGGGATCGGGTTGTATGCCGCAACACGAAGTAATAAGGTGTGGGTTATGGTGATAAGGGTGGCCGAGGTAATAAGGGTGGCCGAGGTAATAAGGGTGGAAAGTGATCGAAATCACTATTGAAACAAAATATGAGCAAATTGTGAAACTATTGAAGTGAAATTGTGGAAGGGGAAAACAGGAGAGTTTGTAAACTTGTTTGGCTTGATTGTTCCTTCATATGTGTTTGGTTGCTGCATCCATTACTGTTTCCTACTTATGTATGGTTTGAGTTTACTTGGAACAAGTTTGTTCATACATACCAGTACAATTCAAATGTACTGACGTTCCTTTTGCCGGGGGCGCTACATTCGTATTATGATTGGAGGTGGATCTATAGCAGGCACTCCATTCCACCGACCATAGCTCCTCATTACCTCCTGCCAGCTGAATTGGTGAGCCCCTTTCCTTTCGGGGCCCTACGTGGCTCATGCCGCTTCTTTTCTTGTCTTTTGGAATCCTGTTTTGGTATTTGTAAAAGGTATAGCTGGAGCCTTGTTGCCGGCAAGTATTGTATTATTTCTCTTTCATCTTTAGAGGCTCCGTAGATAGGTAATGTGAGTTAAGAACTTATGTAAATATGTATTTTGTAACTAGGGCGATGTAAGTTTTAAACCACGCTAAAGATTATCCATGTTATATATGATGTTGTAACAAGGTGTTCCAATTATAATTAGTTGTTTCACTTGGTTAATAAGAAATGAAAAATGCGGGGTAACACGTGGGATAGGAAAGGCACCCAGGTCCGCTTGACTGGGGTTACTCGGTCGAGCACCGGTCATGTCCCTCGAATTTTGGGGCGTGACAAACTTGGTATCAGAGCCTAAGGTTTTAAAGGAGTCCTAGGATGTCTCGGAACCGTGTCTGGTAGAGCCCTACTTATCGGTGTGAAGTCGACCACATCTATAAGTGGGGGCTGCATGGACATTTAGGAAATTTTTCCACTTCTTTGTTATTCTGTATCGTGCGGTGAAGTGAAATGTGAAAGTATCTATATCTAACTCGTGCTTTGTTCCGAACTTTTTCAGTAATGGCACCTAAGAAGAGAGCTAGACTCGGCCTTGGGGCCAATGCCACAAGTGAGGCTATGAATCTTATACCTGATGCCGTGGGTGAGAGTGACTCCCCGGCCTTGAACCTACCCGGCCTGTCTGTCCCAGACCAGCATGTTCCTGTTCCTGCAGCGGCAGAGGTTGCCACCATCCCTTCCACCGATATTCCTGATTCGGGCCCCATCCCAGCTCCTGGTCCCGAGGCTTCTGATGGGGACCTTAGAGGAGCCATCCGCATGTTGACCCAGTTAGTGGCCGCTCAGGCCCAGAGATCCCAGGATGCCCCTGCATCCTCTAGTGGACAGGGAGGTTCAGCCAGTTCCAGAGTTAACCAGTTTTTGCGGCTAGCCCCTCCAGAATTCTCAGGCACAGATCCAGAGGCCGATCCGCAGGAATTCCTTGATGAAATGTATAAGACCCTCCGAGTAATGAAAGCTTTAGAGATGGAGGGAGTTGAGTTGGCATCATACAGGTTGAAGGGAGCAGCGTATTCATGGTTCGAGATGTGGGAGGACTCCCATGGGGAGAGAGGACCTCCGGCCAGATGGGATGAGTTTGTAAATGCATTCATGGACCAGTTCTTTCCTGCTGAGGCAATAGAAGCCCATGCCACTGAGTTTGAGACCCTCAAGCAGGGCAGCATGAGTTTTTGGGAGTACCACATGGAGTTCGTGAGGTTTTCCAAGTATGCTCCTCAGTTAGTGTCAACCATGGCAGCTAGAGTTCGTCGGTTTGTTCAGGGCCTTAGTCCCTTGGTAGTGAATGAGGATGCTACAACGGCCTTACACTCAGACATGAAATATGGAAAGATTGTGGGATTTGCTCAGGCCACAGAGGCTAGGAAATTGAAGATTCGGGCGGAAAGGGAGAATAGCAGCAGGGCCCGATCAGCGGGCCACTCAAGGAGATAAGCTTAGGGGAGAGGGTTGTCGGGGCTGTTCCAGTCATATGCTTAGTCCTTAGCAAGCGCACCACCATACCTGCACAGTTACCAGCAGAGCAGCCGCATGAGACCAGGTTCGGACAGCAGGAGGCCCCATCAGTCCGGTCGTTCGGAGGGAGATCACAGTAGCAGGGGAGGGCTCCATGCCCCAAGTGTGGGAGATTTCATACAGAGACTTGCTATTTGGATATCCCAATGTGTTTCAGATGCGGGGTGAGAGGCCACATTCAGTGAGACTGTCAGGTGCCCAGTCAGGGCATGGGTAGGGGATCTGCTCAGTCATCCGGTTCTTCAGTCGCTACATCATCTGTACGTCATTTAGCCCCGGTGGGACGTGATACAGTTAGGGGAGGAGCTCGTGGTAGAGGTGGACCCAGCCGGTTCTATGCTTTGAGTGGTCGCCAGAGTACAAAGGCCTCTCCAGATGTGGCTACAGGTATCTTGTCTGTTCAGGCCATTGATTGTTATGCTCTTATTGATCCAGGATCCTCTTTGTCTTATGTCACCCCATTCATTGCTTGAAGCTTTGGGATAGAACCTGAACAACTTCATGAGTCGTTCTCTGTATTGACTCCGGTTGGTGATACTATCATTGCCGCACGAGTTTATAGGAATTGTGCTGTTGCGGTGTGTGGTTGTATTACTACGGCCAATCTTGTCGAGCTTGGAATGGTAGATTTTGATGTCATTATGGGAATGGACTGGCTTTATGCATGTTTTGCCAAACTTGACTGCCGAACGAGAATCCTGAGGCTCGAGTTTCCTAATGAGCCAGTTGCTGAGTGGAAGGGAAATGGTGTGGTGCCGAAGGGTAGGTTTATTTCCTACCTTAAAGCTTCAAAGATGATTAAAAAGGGATGTATCTATTATTTGGTCCGGGTGGCGGACACCACATCATAAGTGTCTGCCCTCGAGTCCGTGCCGGTTGTGAACGAGTTTCCTGAAGTGTTTCCAGACGAACTTCTAGGAATCCCACCAGATAGGGAGGTTGATTTCGGGATTGATGTGTGTCACACCTCTTTTTTACGGCGCTTACATCCCGGCGAAAGGATATAATAGCAAAAAGAGTTTTTTCAATTAAAGGACGGTTGAAACGGGATTCTTTTATTTAAAAAATTCAGAGTCGCCACTTGGGAGATTTATGGTGTC
>MU773486.1:6400-21457 GCA_026770625.1 Nicotiana glauca
GAAGGATCTCTACAAAATCCTTCCTTAAGATATGGAAAGATCATTATCCCTTTGCATGTTTGACAAATGGCAATGAACATAGAAATGGGTAGCCAAATGGCCAAACCCTTAGAAAAGCTAAAGGAAGCAATCAATTGTCCTATAAATCAAGACAATGAGCAACCAAAAGACACAAACTTGAAAGACTCAATCATTGGTTTTTCTACCAATACGCTGCCCTCCTCCATTACCACTAACCCCACCCCTACTAATAGTTCATTAAATACCCCTTACCTCATCCAAAATGCCAAGAATTCCTTCATCCCTATGAGTAAGGAATCACCTCATCCAAATCCTTCGCCAACACAGAGCCCTTAATATGGAAAATATTCTACCCCTCCACCCTCAGGAACAACCTCAGATAATCTATGCACAACCTCCCCCCTCCCCCAAAGCTTAAGACTATTAACCAATAAGTTGGATGGAATTAGGCCTCATGGGCCATGCAATATCCTTCATAGTTCCAATCAATGGTCAAGAGGCAATAGTAATCCTCCACAACATCCAATATTTAGCACAACTGATAATGGAGGGAATGAGGTTAACTATGAACAACTACCTTAACCAAGTTTCGCTAAACAATATTATCCACCAAATGGCTCCATCGTTGAACCCTCAAATGGCTCAAGTAATGAGAGAGAAATGGAGCATGTCACCCCAGTTCAATCCCATAAACCCTCAAAATGCTCCCTTGGACCTTCCCTTCTTCCCCTTGGAGATGTACCCATCTCTATCCCACCTTTCTTCCTTGGGACATAAACTAGGGGAACCAGGAGATACCAAAACCATCACCACCTCCTCCAGTACCTCCACAACAACATTAGGCAGACCCAATACCCGGTTTAGTGGAGGCAAAAATGGAGGAGGACGATGTCTCCTAAACCTAAACTTAGGGCCAATCCTAGAACTCTCAAACCTAGACGGAATTAAAAAAATTCTCTTCACAAAGAGGAAGGAGAAGAGGCATGTCAGCTGCCCGTTAGCCCTATCCAAGTGCTCGATGGACATCCATCCATCATACGATCCAACAGTGGGCAACAAGGAGATAATACTAGTACCTTCGATAAGAAGAAACCCTGTCCTAATTAGAGGGGTAAAGGAGAATTGAGGGATGGTCAACCATGCAACTAATCTATCAATGAATTAGCCTACAAACTTTATAATATAGATTATAAGGAGAGGGAACAATGAAAATTTCAGGAGAAATTTTAGGAAAATGATTGACACCCATAGGCCATGCATGGTGACACTGTTGGAAACAAGAATGGTTAACCATGCAGCCATGCTCAATGACTTTGGTTTTAATGAGATGATTGAAGTTCCTTTGAAGGGTCAGTCAGGAAGCATATTTATGATGGGGAAGGATGATATAATCAACGTTCAAAATGCAGTACGTAGGAACCAAGAGATTCATGCAACTATAGAGGTACTTCACATATGTAAACCTTGGATTTTTTCTTCTATTTATGTTAGCACTTGTGTTTATAATAGAAATATAATGTGGGAGCATCTAGAAAATATTAGCAACTCTTACAAACGGCCTTGGCTAGTAGGAGGTGACTTTAATGATATTCTAGCCGCTAGTGAAAAATTCGGTGGCAAACCTATTAAAAATAGTAGAGCTAGATACATATAGTCTAAAATAAATAATTGTAACTTGGTTGATCTAGGGTTTAAAGGAAATAAATATACTTGGACAAACAACAGACATAATAAAAAAGGCCTTATTTTGGAAAGACTGGATAAAGTTTTTGGAAATGTGGAGTGGATTGAACTCTTTCCTAAAAGCTCAATAATCCACCTGCCTAGAACCCACTCTGACCATAACCCTATTCTTATAGAGTTAATCCCGAAAAACAGATCTCTTCATAAAATTTCTTTTAGACTAGAAACCTTGTGATTCAAACATACTGAATTCCAGACTATAGTAAGAAATAATTGGAATGATAGTGACTACTTCAAAGCTAGCCTTAACTTTGTGGAAAAGCTAAAACCCTGGAAATATAACACCTTTGATAACATTATGGGAAGTTTGAGGAAATTGCTAGCTAGTCTTCAAGGCATCCAAACTTCTAATAGTTATACTACCAACAATTTCCTTCGCAAGCTGGAATTAGACCTTAAAAATAAATCCAATGATATTCTAAAAATTGAGGAAGATTATCGGAAACTTAGGTCCAGAATCTTGTGGCTTAATGATGGAGACACAAATACAAAGTTCTTCCATGTCTCAGCTATCGCGCCCCCTTTTTCTCGCGAAATCAGGTTTATGACATTTGGGAAGACAACTCGTTCCCTTTTGGGAATTGGGTTTAATGGAATTGAAGAGTCGCCACCTAATGATTTAAGTGCATTAGGACACTAAGAAGGGTTTAAGTTGGATAACCAGAGATAGGGTAATGGCTTGATATTATTCCAAGGGGAAGGTGTTAGGCACCTCTCGGAATCCACCAGTGTAGTTTCCGGCCAAGCTATTACTGTGACTTAAGTGCAAATAACACATAGGCAAGTATGAGTTCAAATAAAAGGGAATTTTTCACATAAAGGTTAGAAACAAACAAAGCCGAAAGAATTAAAGAGAGTTAATTTTTCTTAGAAGAAACGTTTTAAAAGATTTAAAAGAAACAAAGAATAAAGGGAAGGGGGTCCTAGGTTTGTTAATGATATGGATCACCCTACACAAAATCTGGTAATCACTCATCGGCAAGGGGCTACGCGTGATATTTTCGTGTGATCATTATACCCATATCTACCCTTTTCCACCCCGTTAAGGTATTAAAGTGCGGAATGGTCTTGTTTACTTATTGTATGCTATTACCCGCCCCAATCCTATCAATTCCGAAGGTACTTGGGACTACTAATCCTAAAGGAAGGAGATGTTGGGCTTATTTCTAGTTTCAAAAAGGTAAAAAGACTAAGGCGACAAACACCAAAAACACATATAGCAAGTTTGGGGAAGCATATAAACAAATAAAAAGGCTCAGAAAGACCTCCTTTAAACCAAAGAAAGCACATAGTTTAGCATGTCTTGCACGTACTGTTTAAGGCCTAATTAAAACTTAAAGATTTGAGGCAAACTGATTTATCACATAGTTCTGATAAGAAGTCTGAATCAGGCCTGCCTGCTGGTTGTAACTAATAAAACCCTGATTCAATTTATAAGACTTATCCTAGGGCTTGCCTAAGTGTTAGACGAAAACCTATAGACATGATATCTACTGATTTCAGAAGTAAATTGATTGCAGACTGATTTAAGAAAAGTTTCCAGTTAAAATCGAGTTTTTAGAATAGCACAAGTTCTAACATTGGTAATACATTATTACTGCTAGTTTTAGACTTATAAACGAGTGAGGTGATTCAGATTTGATTAAAGCTCCTATAGGCATGCTTTCTATGCATTTGTCGACTTTAGAACACATTTATAAATAGAGTAAAAATGCAAAAACTCTATGGGCATGACATCTACATGCTAGATTTTATATGAACATGACACCTGATTACATTTGGTTATTAAGACCTATAAACATGTTTTCCTAGTGAGAAATGGATATGCAAGAATCAGAAAGGACCAATAGGCATATTTTCTACATGCATGTGCATCTTATAGGCATGGTATATATATATATATATATATGAGAGTGCTAAAATTCTATAGACATGGTAGCAATATAAGAGTGCTGAAATTAGAAATCCTATACGCATGGTATCTATATGAGATTTGTGCAATTAGAAATTCTATTAAGGGATTCAGGTTAAAATGGGTAAAAGCAATTTAAGGAATGAAATTGAATAAACACTTTGTGCACAACATACAATTAAGAGCACGTACATATAAAGGTTATTTAACGACAGGGTTTTGAAGTATAGGGTTTGTACAAATAAGGTAAGGAGATCAATTAACAGCTAGTACATCATAAGGTCTGAGATTTATATAAATGAACCGAGTCAAAAAAATAGGAAAGGTTTTTAACTTAGGGAAATCAGCAAACAATGGAAAGGGATTCAATTAGACCTATTTAGAAGGGATCCTGAATTATTCACAACTTTGAAAACCACTTTAAAGGGAAGTTCCTCACATATAAGGAGCATACGAACATGTTAAGCATGAAAGAAAACTATCATGTCATCAATAGAAAATCCAGTGTAGAAGAGTTTAGTAAAAATCAGCGTTGTATGAAAACAAGGATGTCCAGAATTAGTTCAAAGATTCGAAGTTGGTCTGAATGAATTAGGGTTTTTGAAATAAAACCCTAATGCAAGCAAATCACAAAGAGAAGGATGAGAGGTCAAGCAATTGAATTGAAACATGTTTAGAGGTTTCAGAACTTATGAGAAACATGATAGCAAAGTAACATGCAAACACAGTAGAAGGGTTCAAAGCAAACAAAGTGAAAGAAACTAATTCAAAGCATAATGAGAAGAGATTGATAAGAACAGTAGAAGAAACATGCTTAAGAAGAACTTTTAGAAGAAACTCAAACAAGGTTCAGTTGAAGGAAAATAGCAAATGCTTAAGAACACAGTAGAAAAATATAGTAGGTGAAATATACCAGAACATGGTAGAAGAAAATAACACAAAATAGAAGAAAAACATACGCGAACATAGTATAGAAAGCACAGTAGAAGAACACACAAGAACATGGAAGAAGAAAAGGCATAAGAACACAGTAGAAAAGCATACGAGATCATTACATAGGAAAACACAGTAATAGAAACATACAAGAGCATGATACAAGAAACAGTAGAGGAAAATACACACGAATGACAAAGAAAATCATAAAAACACTTAAACACTTTCAGATAACCCTAGATTGGAAAAGAAAGGTTTTGAAAGTAATTTTTGAAAGAAAAGTTAGGGAAATCATTTGAAAACTCAGGGAAAGCATAGATACGCAACAGTTCTAAAGAAATCGGAGAAAACCTCAAAGGGTTACGGTTTCAGAATAACCCTAGAAATGAGAAAGGCTTTGAAAAAGTCCCCGATCTGAGTCGGAGAGGTTAGAATCAGGCTCAAACAACCACGGTACACCGGAGCAATATTGGGGATGACCGTGGAACATCGAGTCGATAGAGATCTGGGCATAAACCTTCAAGGTCAGGCCTTGAATCTTCGAATATAATGTGTGTGGGAACAAGAGGAGGTAGGTATAGGGCTCTCACAACCTTAGAAGCCATAGATTCTGGTAGATTTCAGGGCGGAGATGGTATGAGGCGGCTAGGGTTCGGAGAAGGTTCGAGAGAGTTTGAGGGAGTGGAGGGATTCAAAGGAGGCGTCTAGATGAGAATGATATAGGGTTGGGGGGTTTGGTAAATTAAAAAAGGAAAGGGAGAGTGTGAGCCGTTGATTTTTAAGATCAGCGGTTGGGATTAAAAAAAGGTATGGGCGAGTTATTTGAGTGGGTCGTGGGTCGGGTAATTTAAGGATTGGGCCAGGCTATTTGGGATCGAAATTGGGTTTAATTGGGGGGCTAATTTAGGCTAAAATTGAAATAAGTAGCGCTAGTGTGTAAATAGCCACTTTTGCCCTTTTTATTTTTATAAAAATAGTAAAATGATCTCTGGTAAAACAGTAAAGGTATAAATTGATTAATAATATATAAATGTTAAATAAAAAATACTGGAATCAATTTTGTAATTGTAAACGTAATTAATTCTTAAAATAGGCTAATATTGCAATTATATGTAATTTAGCTTTAAAATACTAAATAAATTTGTAAAAAAATATGCAAAAATTACCTTAGCTATATTTTAGTATAAATAGGAAAATACAATAAACGAATCACCAAAATGATAATTTGTGGAATAATTATTGATTTATTATTGATAAAATAAGGAAATAAATTGATTAAAAAATATTTTAAAAATTAGGAAAAAATAATAACATTTGGACATACTCATATATGCACACATATGCTATTTTGAAAGTATTTTTCATATAAAAATATACAGAAAAAAATTGGGTATCAACATCTGCCCCTCTTTACCCGGGAAGGATGAAAGAGTTGTCGGGTAAAGATATGATGGCCAATTTTGACCGAATGAAATGGTTTGAAGAGATTTGGCCGTGCTCTGGTTCCTGATCTGCCTACATATCCCTGGTCTTATAGGAATTAGGCCATATGTAGTTCAGGATCTGTTGGCGGAATACGCCGATGGGGATTTCTCAAGAACGGACGCTATATTCAGGTTTGGATTAATGGTCAAGGTTTAGTAGGGCTGCAGGGACTGGAGCGGAATGCTCCTGCCGAGATGACTGTTGCTCGACGTTTTACCTACAAATAAACAATACAAGCGTATATTGTGCATAAATTTAAACATAATGCAATTTCTTGTCGAACCATGAATGTTGTCTTTGGACGGCTAGGATGAACTCCTCAGACCATGATGTCCTGGGACCTGAAGCATATAATAAAGGATTCACAGGCTATGAAATGATGCGCTCGGGATATGAGAATGATGCCTCCGAACTATGATGCCTTTGAATAATGATATGCAAGAGATTAAAAAGGGTCCTCAGGTCAGCGCATGACGTTCTCGGGCTATGAAAATGGTGCCTCCGAACAATGACACCTTTGGAAAGATTAGCGATCTTTCAGCCCATGAAGTGCAATAGGTGGAGATCTTTCAGCCCATGAAAGATGTAAGTAAAACGGCGATGTTTCAGCCATGCAAGATGTAAATAAAGCGGCGATCTTTTAGCCATGCAAGATGTAAATAAAGGTGGCGATATTTTAGCCATGCGAGTGTAAATAAAGGTGGCAGTATTTCAGCCATGCAAGAGGTAAATAAAGGTGGCGATATTTCAGCCATGCAGATGGAGGTAGAGCTTAACCTCGGAAGGCAGAATGGTAGACTTATACAATGCAGAGAATGCAGATGGAGACAGTGCTTAGCCTCGAAAGGCAAAATGGTAGCCTTATGCAATGCAAGAATGCATATGGAGACAATGCTTAGTCTCGAAAGGCATAATGGTAGCCTTATGCAATGCAAGAATGCAGATGGAGATAGTGTTTAGTCTTGGAGGCAGAATGGTAGCCTTATGCAATGCAAAAATACAGCTGGAGACAGTGCTTAGTCTCGGAAGGCAGAATGATAGCCTTATGCAATGCAAAAATGCAGATGGAGACATTGCTTAGTCTCGAAAGGCATAATGGTAGCCTTATGCAAGAGGTAAAAGGCAAATAGTAATAAAATTTCTTAGCTGATTGGTGATAGCTGATTGTGATATTGCGGCTGTTGGGGATATTATGTACGAATATCAACTGTGAATAGGTGTGACGGTTCTGAGAGTTATATTCTGAACAGTATGAGTGTATAATATATTCTATGATTTTGCGACTTGGGTGCCTGCATCCAAAGAAAAATCATGAATTTTGTAAGGGGAATGGTTAGTTCGTGTCCCCGCTGCCTTTGCTTGACCTACTTGGCTCTGTTTTTGGTGATACTATGCGTATAATTGGGGGTAGCGTTGCTAAACAGAGCAATTTTGGTAACAGACATGCATGATTTTGTAAAAATATGACATTAGTATATATTTAAGAAATAGTTTTTAGATGAACCGACGACTGTGACGTGGTTCAAGACATTGCAACCTCTCTCGCTTCGGAATTTTGAGGGTCCTCCTCAAAATTCTGCCCCAGTTTACTGGGTTGCTGCTTCTGACGGTAGCTTGCGATGATCGGCTGAAATTACTTCAGAATTTTGAGGGTCCTCCTCAAAATTCTGCCCCAATTTCCAATTGCAGGGGGAAATGAAAATTTTATTAAATTGTGACCGGACCCATAAGGATGCCTACGTATCCCCTCTTAAACGGGAATTAGGTCAGACATAGTTCAAATACATCATATAGGAAAACATAAGATTACACATAGTAACGCTTGACTGCATCTGAGTTGATTGGCTTTGGCCAAACTTCTCCATCCATTTTTGCAAGTATAAGGGTTCCTCCTGTCAGAACCCGATGAACTATGTATGGACCCTGCCAATTGGGAGAGAATTTCCCTTTGGCTTCATCTTGATGCGGAAAATTTTTCTTTAACACCAGCTGCCCCGATATGAACCGTCTTGGTTTGACTCTCTTGTAGAAGGCTCTAGACATTCTGTTCTGATAAAGCTGACCGTGGCAAACTACATTCATTTTCTTCCCATCTCTAAGAGCCAGCTGCTCGTAGCGTCTTCTCATCCATTCTGCGTAGTCGAGCTCTGCTTCTTATATGATCCTTAAGGAAGGAATTTCTACTTCGGCAGGAATGACTACCTCTATACCATAAACCAACACATAGGGAGTTTCCCCAGTTGATGTGCGGATTGTGGTGTGATACCCCAAGTTTCCCCATTTGACGTGCGGACTGTGGTGCGATACCCCAATAGAGCAAATGATAACTTTTCGTGCCATTTCTTACGCTTCTCTATCATTTTCCTTAATATCCTCTTGATATTTTTGTTGGCGGGTTCTACGGCTCCATTCATCTGGGGCTTGTAGGTTATGGAATTCTTGTGTTTGATCTTGAAGGTCTCACACATAGCTTTCATTACGTCACTATTGAGGTTGGAGCCATTATCAATGATGATTGACTCTGGAATCCCGAATCGACAAACGATGCGGTTGCGGACAAAGTCTGCCACGACTTTTTTAGTCACTACTTTGTAAGACGGTGCCTCGACCAATTTGGTAAAATAGTCAATTGCCACTAGGATAAATTTGTGCCCGTTGGAAGCGGCAGGTTCGACTGGTCCAATAACATCCATTCCCCAAGTGACGAATGGCCATGGTAAGCTTGTTGCATTAAGCTCATTTGGAGGTACCTTTATCATATCTGCATGTACCTGACAACGGTGGCATTTCTGGATGTACTGGATGCAGTCTGTCTCCATAGTCATCCAAAAGTAACCAGCCCGGAGTATCTTCTTGGCTAAGACAAAATCGTTCATATGCGGACCACAGGTCCCGGCATGAATTTCCTCTAGCAGTTTAGATGCTTCCTTTACGTCGACACACTTAAGTAATCTCAAATCTAGAGTCCTCCTCTACAGGATTCCTCCGTTGTGAAAGAAATTATTGGACAATCTTCGAAGTGTGTGCTTCTAAGTAGTATTTGTAGGCTCTGGGTATTATCCTATTTCCAAATATTCCTTGATGTCATGAAACCAAGGCTTTCCATCTGCTTCTTCTTCGACATGAGCATAGTAAGCTGGCTGATTATGGATTTTCACCAGAATGGGATCAATGAAGTTCGTATCTGGATGCTGTATCATGGACGATAGGGTAGCCAATGCATCGAAAAACTCATTCTGGATTTTGGGAACATGCTGGAACTCTGTATTTGTGAACCTCTTTCTCAACTCCTGCACATGGTGCAGATAAGGGAGTATCTTTGAATTCTTGGTGCTCATTCTCCTGTACCTGATGTATGAGTAGGTCTGAGTCCCCAATTACTAGCAACTCTTGGATGTTCATGTCAATGGCTATCTTGATACTTAAGATTTAGGCTTCGTACTCGGCCATATTGTTGGTGCAAGGAAACCTGAGTTTGGCGGACACCGGATAATGTTGACCGGTGTCTGATACTAGGACTGCCCCTATGCTAACTCCTTTGAAATTTGTTGCTCCATCAAAAAACATCCTCCAACCATCATAGGATTCTGCAATATCTTCTCCTACGAATGATACCTCTTTGCCTGGAAAATACGTCTTTAGGGGTTCGTATTCTCCATCCATAGGGTTTTCAGCAAGGTGACCCGCTAGTGCCTGTCCTTTGATTGCTTTTTGCGTTACATAGATGATGTCGAACTCACTCAACAGGATTTTCCACTTGGCTAGCTTGCCAGTGGGCATGGGCTTCTGAAAGATGTACTTCAAAGGATCCATCCTTGATATGAGATATGTAGTATAGGCACAGAAGTAGTGTCTCAGCTTCTGGGCCACCTAAGTCAGAGCACAACAGGTGTGTTCCAATAGAGAATACTAGCCCTTGTACGGAGTGAACTTTTTGTTGAGGTAATAAATGACTTGTTCCTTCTTTCCCGTTTCATCATGTTGCCCCAGGACACAACCTAAGGCACCATCTAACACGGCGATGTAGAGCAGCAAAGGTCTACCTGGCTCAGGCGATACTAAGACTGGTGGTGTTGATAAGTATTCCTTGATTCTGTCAAAAACTTTCTGGCATTCATCGGTCCATTTGGTGGCGGCATCCTTCTTCAACATCTTGAAGATCGGCTCACAGATAACTGTAGATTATGCTATGAACCGGTTGATGTAGTTAAGTCTCCCCAATAAACTCATTATGTCCTTCTTGTTTCTTGGCAGTGGCAATTCTTGAATGGCTTTAATCTTCGATGGATCCAGTTCTATTCCCCCAACGACTCACAATGAACCCGAGCAATTTTCCAGCTGGAACCCCGAATGCACATTTTGCGAGATTCGGTTTCAGGCTGTATCTTCTCAGTCTGTTGAAAAACTTCCTCAGATCTTCCATGTGATCAATGGCTTTCTTGGACTTAATGATGACATCATCCACATATACTTCAATCTCCTTGTGTATCATATCATGGAAAATGGTAGTCATGGCCCTCATGTAGGTGGACCCTGCATTCTTTAACCCAAATGGCATCATCTTTAGCAGTACATTCCCCACGGCGTAATGAAAGCCATTTTCTCAGCATCTTCTTCATCCATCCAGATCTGATGATACCCCATGAAATAATCTACAAATGATTGCAACTCGTGCTTGGCACAATTGTCAATCAGGATGTGTCTGTTTGGCAAGGGGAAGTCGTCTTTTGGACTGGCTCGATTGAGATCCCGGTAGTCGACACAGATTCTAACCTTCCCGTCCTTCTTCGGTACTGGCACAATGTTGGCTAACCATGTTAGATATTCCACTACCCTGAGAACCTTAGTTTTGACCTGCTTAGTGACTTCTTCCTTGATTTTAAAACTCATATCTGGCTTGAACTTTCTGAGCTTCTGTTTTACTGGCGGACAGGTTGGATCGGTTGGCAATTTGTGAGCCACAATAGATGTACTCAGACCAGTCATGTCATCATACGACCAGGCGAATATGTCCTTATATTCTCTTAGAAACTCTGTGTATTCTTCCTTTTCTGATGGTGACAAATGAACCGATTTGTGTTTCTTTGATGTTTTCTGTATCTCCTAGGTTAACAATCTCAGTCTCGTCCAGGTTGGACTTAGGTCTATTCTCAAAATTCTCAACTTCTTTAACAATCTCTTTCGGTATATCATTTTCCCCTATATCTATGATTGTTTGTTGCGTTGCCTCATTGCATGTCACAGTCATTGGTTCATCAAGATAAGTAATAGTAATGTTGTATAAGTAAAGTAATGAAAGAAAATGATAATAGTAAGATTCATAAGAAAACTGAAATGCTTTGATAAATTTCATAACTGTTTTTGAACATTGAAGCTCTTTCTTGCAAAAATAAAAAATGCGAAAGGAAAGTCAACTAGTAAAAAATAAAATAGTGCATGATGCTTGTTCAGCCTTGCTATCTTGAGGCTCGTCGGGTTCTAGTGGTTCTGATAGTCCAGTTATTGAGGCACGCTCCTCTGCTTACAGCCTGTATGGAAGGGCCTTCCTCCCTCTCCTCCTCGAAAATGACATAACAATCCATATCATCATCTTCCAAGAACAAATTCCTCACTGATGCCAGTTCTTCCTCTTCTTCTGACTCGTAGATGACTTTGGCCAGTTGGAAAGTCTGCTCCAAATAGGGTATTGGCTGCTCCAAAGGATAGTAAGGACCGCGCCATGCGACTAGTTGTTGAATTCCTCCCAAGTATACTCATATCCCAATCCGAAGGTGGTGCCATGTTTCTTGAGCTTGATGGGCTTAGTGATTCCTTGGAGCTTCTTGACAAGTCCCTTGCCAGGTTCATACCCTCTCCAGTTCAATATGCTTTCAATTTTGTTATCCCACCATTTGTCCTTGTCAACAGCGTTGACTTGCTCGATGTGGTGGTAAGTTTCCCTGCCTATCCTTCTTCTTCTTCCAATTGCTGGAATGGTCTGGCGACTGTATATGGGATTGCTACTGTCGCCGTGAATGATCACCTCTTGGTGATTCCACTCAAACTTCACTTCTTGATGTAGTGTTGATGCTACAGCCCCGGCGGCATGAATCCATGGTTGTCCCAATAATATATTGTAATATGCCGACACGTCTATTACTTGAAAATCAACATCAAACCAAGTAGGCCCCATTTGCAAACACAAGCTAATTTCCCCAATAGTAGACCTTTGGGATTCGTCGAAAGCTTTGACGTTGATGGACCCATCCTTGATCTCGTGCAACCCCTTTACTAATGGCCTAAGTGTCACGAACGGACAAATTTTGAGGATGGATCCTCCGTCAGATAGGATTCTGGTGATAAAATAATCTTTGTACTGCACGGTGATGTGCAACGCCTTGGTGTCACTTAACCCCTCTGGCGGCAGCTCATCTTCGTGGAAAGTGATCTTGTGACTTTCCAATACCTGCCCTACCATGTTCGTTATCTCTCTACCGGTGATGTTACTTGGTACATATGCCTCACTTAGCAGTCTTAACAAGGCATTCTTGTGTGCACCGGAACTTTGTAGCAAAGCAAGGATAGATATATGTGTCGGTGTTTTGTTTAGTTGATCAATGACTAAGTATTCTTTGTGTTGTATCTTTCTCCAGAGATTGTCAGGCCCGGTTTCAGTGATGGTTGGCCAACTAGAGGCCTGTTTGCTTGACTCGGCCAAATGTATAAACCCTACCGGTTCTTGTCATACCCTGAGCCGCAACGGCTTTCCCGAACTTGACCTTCCCCTTTATTCTAGCCTCGACTGTGTAGTCCCAAGTTTTGTCCTTTGTTTGGAATGGTGTTACTTCCAACATTTCCACTGGGATTGGTGCGACTATCTCTACTCAGAACGGAGCAAGCCCCTTAGGCGATAAGACTGCAACTTCAAAGGGTGTAGGTGTATTTGCTGGTGACATAAACTCCACCTCAAACGGTGCTGGCGTCTTTGTAGAAGATGGTGCTTCAAACTCGAGTGCCATGGACATGTTTACCTCGGCGTCCCCAGAAGGCTGAATCTGGACCACAATCAGATTAAGGGTGACTACTAGCTTCTTTGGATCGTCGCCTTCTGTGATTAAACCGATTGATCCCTTGGGGTCCCAGTCATCCTCTATCTCGATCATGTGAACACCTCTACCTTTGTGGTTTGGTAGAGGGTTATTGCGGACATTTGGATCATGCTCCTTTTCCACAATGATCTTGTTGCCAATCAAAGTCTGGATCTTATCCTTCAAAGAGCGGCACTCATTATTGGTATGTCTTTTCATGCCGGAATGGTATGCACAGGATTTATTTGGATTGACCCACTAAGAAGGGTTTTCTGGGGTTATGGCAGGGATATGGGTGACATAACCAGCAACTTTGAGTCTTTCATACAGCTGGTCAATTGGTTCAGCAATGGCGGTATACTGTTTGGGAGGTCTACGGTCGAAATTTGGTCGAGGTCTAGGGAAGTTTTGACGTAGGGAATGTGATTGATAGTGGGATGGTTGGGTGTTGTATGCTTGGTAAACATGTACTGGTTGGGAGTATTTGGGTGAAGTGGGCTGATATGCGGGAGGTAGAGATGACTGATAAGTGGGTGGTGGAGTATAGTAAAAGGGTGAGGGTGCTTGGTAATTTGGGGTAGGGTGATATGTGATTGGAGGTATTGGGTATGTTTGGTATTTGATAGGGGATTTGGTCCTCTGTGCAACCATTACAACACCTACGTCCCTTTTCTTGGACGTACCACCAGACTGTAAAGCCTTATTGGTAGCTTGCAAGGCTTCAAAATTCATAACCATACCACTCTTGATGCCTTCCTCGATCCTTTCTCCTAGCTTGATGATGTCAGAAAACTTGTGATTCTCTACCAGCATCAGCCTCTCATAATACTGTGGGTCTTGGGCCCGAACGAAGAATTTGTTTATTTGATCTTCTTCCAAAGTAGGCCTAACCTTAGCATCTTCTGGCCTCCATCGAGTAGCATACTCACGGAAGGTCTCTGTGGGTTTCTTCTTCAAGTTTTGAATATAGAACATATCTGGTGCATTCTCCGTGTTTAACCTGCATCTGTCCATAAAATCGGACGCCATGCTTACCCGGCTTGACCACTTCTTCAGATCCTGGGTAATGTACCAATATAAGGCGTCTCCATTCAAGCTCCTCATGAAAAGCTTCATGTGGATTTTCTCGTCTCTTCCCACTCCGACCAGCTTGTCACAATATGTTCTCAAGTGGACCCTGGGATCCCCTGTACCATCAAATATTTCGAACTTGGGAGGTTTGTACCCCTCGGGCAGTTCGACATCGGGCTGTATGCAAAGATCTTCATAGTTTAGCCCCTTAATTCCCTTACTACCTTTAACTCCTTGAATTCTGCTAGTCAACCTTTTTAAGCTCTTGGGCCAGATTTCTGATGAGCAAGTCCTTATTATTGGACTCGGGTGTGCTTGAGATGGGCTGGATAGAGTGTGGCACTGTCTCCACGTAGATAGGGGTATTGTGTTGGGTGTGGCAGTGGTCATTTGTGGAGTTCTGGAGTTCTGGGATAAGCAGTGGGGTGTTATTTGAGGTATGGCAGGTATTGCAGTGGTGGTGAGGAGCGGGATAGTTTTATTGCTTTGGGATGTTTTGCGGAGGTACAGGATTCTGAGCATTTGGGAAAGTAACCTTTGGAGTGGTGAGGGAAAATGACAGACTTGCCAAATTCCGGACTTGATCAAGTTCTTCCTGAAACTTCAACAACTTTTGTTCTAGCTGGGATGCATTTTCCTTGGGGACCAGAGTGCCATGAGTTACCTCTACCCATTCAGCTGAGTTGTTCGAATCTTCTATTTTTCCTTTATTTTGGTGTCTGACAGGACTGGGATGAGGAGTAGGTGGAGGGCCCCTGGATCTAGTAAAATATGATGACGTTGCCAGAGCTCACGAACTAACCTTTGGGGGGGGGGGGGAAAAAA
>MU773486.1:21570-44784 GCA_026770625.1 Nicotiana glauca
TTGGGGGGGGGGGGGAATAAACAAAAACAAAAACAAAAGGTAACAAGTCAGTGAGGATCTTTAGGAAAAATGTTGCAATATTTAAAACACATAGTGCTGAAATATAAAGCACATCCTAATTTTGGGGGACCTCGTTGTGCCCGAGGTAGGCCTAGCAACAAGTTAATTTTAGAAAACTTAGAATGCTAAATGCCTCATTTCATTTATAAAAGGTAGACGAATCCCAAAACGACTAACAAGAAAATAAAATCACTACTGGCCATTGGCCTTATTACATTTTATAAAGCGGAAATGGAAATTCCTATCTATTTGGTCCCAGAGGGACCTTCCCTAAACTCGGCATCATTGGCTCCATCGAACAACTTCCCTAGCTCGCGCAGTCCTTGCAGCAAGTAAGCTCTGGCCAGATGTCTGCCTTTATTTCCTTCAGCGGTCCGGCAGTCTTCGACCCTTTTCAGAAACTTCTTTTCCAACTCCACTATACCTCGCTCTAGATAGACTAGTCGCGTGTTGGTGCTGACATCCATATCCTTCCACTCATCAATTAGTTTTTGATTGGATTCCTGTATGTCGCGGTGCTCGTTTTCACATTCTCGTATTCTCTTTCGCAGATGGTTGTACTTGACCTGTGCTTCAGCCTTTTCATCGATGACCTTATGACCTCGAACAAACCCGGGTTGACCCAGACCATTGTGATTGTCCTCCAACCAGCCTGAATAATAGGGAGCACAAACTGTATGGTACCTGTCTGATTCAATAGTGTCCCTTCCCATGACAATCTTGCAATGCCATATATGTTGAGTCTGGCACCTATAAGGGCTATCGTCATTTTGGAAGTTAGCCCGGAAGTGACTCATCTTTTCGACCCTTGGTATGACCTGATTCCTACCCGCTTGCCTCATAACTCGAAGAGGTATGTATGGGTACGTTCCTCTTAAGCCGATTAGTATTAGGAAAGGCGCGTCCCTGGATCGGATGATGAAGTCCTCGGTTAGGAACCACTCGAACATCCATTGTACTTAGTCCTCAGTCAGATTTTCGAAGAGTTCGACCCATTCTTTAGCATTCTCCAGCTGGGCGAACATGTTGGGCATGTAATTCATTCGCTTTGGGTGGTGAAAAGCGACATGATCGTCCCGGTCCCTTCGATGGATTTCTTGTCGGTATTCACCCTTTTGAAGATGTTCCATGAGCCAGAGTTAAAATAGCAGATTACAACCCTCGAAGTGCTTGGCTCCCTGTTGACACCTTTATAGGGCTCGATATATTTCTGTGATGATCATTGGTACGAGACTGAATGGTTGTCCATCAATTCCTTCCATTAGAGTTTTGATGACATTAGCTAGCCTGGTATGGATCCTTGCTTTCTTCATTGGAAATACTATCATCCCCAAGAAACAAAACATGAAGACCAATACCCTTCGGTGAATATGACCCAATGACGTAAGGGCGAACTCATCAGGATAAGTACGATAAGATTTGTTGTGACCGTACCTCTCGTACAAGTAGTCAAAGGGAATGCACGACTCTTTCAAACATGTCAAGTCTGGATTATTCTTTAGACCCATCATTTTGTTGTTGGGTTGAATTTCCAAGAGAGAGGGCAGGTTCCCAAAATATTTCCGGATAAGAGTCTGATCACTGGAGTGAAAATCCTTCCACCAGCTTAGCAGTTTGGGGTGGATATTGGTGACCATGCCGAATTTGGGGACTTCGTGCCTCATGTTTCTGCAAGACAAAGGGTTAGGCAAGGCCCCCACTAGACTCGACTACTAAATATCAATAATTGGCATAAAAGCATTTAGTTCTCCAAATAAATGCACAAAATGTGGTAGCGTCCGTTTGGGTTTTAGGGAAAACCAGTGGACTTTGGACAAGTCTATCTTAAAGAGTCATTATGCGGACAACATAACTGAATCGGCTAGGTTTGACCATGATGCATGCACAATTTAAACTGAGTAAAGTTTTTATGGGGTATTAGACTGGTACCCTTGAGCGGACAACTCAAGAGGGAAAGGTGCGGAACCGTCGACTACACCGTTGATCGACTGGTTTTACCGCAAATATGCCTTTACCGGATTTAGGGGATGATAATATCGGAAGGGCGCAACCACTCATTATAAGCATTGCTATAGTATTTTGTTTGGCAAGAGTGGAATATGATATTGAAAATATGTTTACGCAATAATTAAAACAAGTTGCCACGTATTTGCAGGTTCATAAAAATAATAATTACAATAATTTAAAACAATAATATAGGAATGCAGTAAATGAAAGCAATAAACGAAATAATGGAAAGAAACAAAAAGACAAGTCAGTTTCGTAGTAGAAGAGAGAATTAAATGCTTAAAGGAATTAAACATGTAAAGGCATATAAGAAATGTAAAGTCACAGTAATATCTTGAAATGATAAAAGCATAGAAGAAATCCCCAGTAGAGTCGTCATGCTGTTGCACCCCATTTTTCTCGCGAAATTGGGTTTATGACATTTGGGAAGACAACTCATTCCCTTTTGGGAATTGGGTTTAATGGAATTGAAGAGTCGTCACCTAATGATTTAAGTGCATTAGGACATAAGAAGGGTTTAAGTTGGATAACCAGAGATAGGGTAAGGGCTTGAAATTATTTCAAGGGGAAGGTGTTAGGCACCCTCGGAATCCACTAGTGTGGTTTCCAGCCAAGCTATTGCTGTCACTTAAGTGCAAATAACACATAGGCAAGTAACAGTTCAAATAAGAGGGGATTTTTCACATAAAGGTTAGAAATAAACAAAGTCGAAAGAATTAAAAAGAGTTATTTTTCTTAGAAGAAACATTTTAAAATATTTAAAAGAAACAAAGAATAAAGGGAATGGGATCCTAGGTTTGTTAATAATATGGACCACCCCACACAATATTTAGTAATCACTCCTCAGCGAGGTGCTACCGTGATGTTATCGTGTGGTCATCATATCCATATCTACCATTTCCCACCCCGTTAAGGTATTAAAGCGCGAAATGGTCTCGTTTACTTATTGCATGCTATTACCCACCCCAATCCTATCAATCTCGGAGGTACTTGGGATCACTAATCCTAAAGGAAGGAGATGTTGGGCTTATTTGTGGTTTCAAAAAGGTAAAAATACTAAGGTGACAAACAAAACACATATAGCAAGTTTGGGGAAGCATATAAATAAATAAAAAGGCTCAGAAAGACCTCCTTTAAACCAAAGAAAGCACATAGTTTAGCATGTCTTGCACGTACTGTTTAAGGCCTAATTAAAACTTAAAGATTTAAGGCAGACTAATTTATCACATAGAAGATAAGAAGCCCGAATCAGGCCAGCCTGCTGGTTGTAGCTAATAAAACCCTGATTCAGTTTATAAGACTTATCCTGGGGCTTGCCTAAGTGTTAGATGAAAACCTATAGGCATGATATCTACTGATTTCAGAAGTAAATTGATTACAGGCTAATTTAAGAAAAGTTGCCGATTAAAAGCGAGTTTTTAGGAGAGCACAAGTTCTGCCATTGGTAATACATTATTACTGATAGTTTTAGACTTATAAACGAGTGAGGTGATTCAGATTCGATTAAAGCTCCTATAGGCATGCTTTTTATGCATTTGTCAACTTTAGAACACATTTATAAACAGAGTAAAAATGCAAAAAACCCTACAGGCATGACATCTACATGCTGGATTTTATATGAATATGACATCTGATTGCATTTGGTTATTAAGACCTATAAACATGTTTGCCTAGTGAGAAATCGATATGCAAGAATCAGAAAGGACCTATAGGCATATTTTCTACATGCATGTGCATCCTATAGGCATGGTATCTATATATGAGAGTGCTGAAATTCTATAGACATGGTAGCTATATTAGAATGTTGAAATTAGAAATCCTATAGGCATGGTATCTATATGAGAATGCTGAAATAAGAAATCCTATAGGCAGGAATCAGAAATCCTATAGGCAGGTTATCTACCCCTTTTGCATACATGGTTACCCCTCCCTTTTCACTAGCCAACCCCACAAGTTTTATTACAAAGTTATTACAGCATAGAAGAAAATAAAGTAAAGAAAAAATACATCAGAAATTAAAAATATAACCAAGGAGAGCCTGATTTAGACTTCCTGTCTGAAGTATGAAGTAAGCCAACTCCAAAGATCAGATTTCAAAGCCTTTCTCCCATTTGGGGGTGTGTCAAAGTTCCCTAAGAGTCTCACATGAACTCCGGCCAGTGCTTACACCCCAAATACATTACCAGATTAAGACATAGTGCAGTGTGGAAAGGCCAACCCTCAAGTGTTCAAGTTCAAAAGGAACTCAAGGTCCCAAGGCAAGGTTCACGGGGGAGGGGGGGGGATAACTTAGAGACTAAGAGAGAGAGTGCAAGTGTAGAAGTAAAATTCTAAAAAGGGAAAAGGAAGAGGGAAGCAATTCACATTAATACACATAGGGGATAAGGAATGAGGAAGAAAAGCAGGCTGATGGGCACCCCCAGCAGTGAGATATGCTGGCACACCCTCTAGCCTGTTTATATAGAGGTTAAGATCCCATTGGTTCAAACTTAATTCATGGGCAACAACTCATACTGCCATGCCTTAAGTCACAACTCACAAACACATAGGGGTAATAAGGTATGGGAGCAAGGATTCACCACGGGAACAGGCAGAAAAATACGAGCATACTTAATTTAAATATTGAACTCTACAGGAACAGTACAGTAGACATGGGTACAAAAGCTATAAATAAACACATTGTGAAGATGATGAAACTTAATTTAGGACATACCAGTTTCAAAGTGACAAATAGAGAAAATTGCAATAGTCTTGTAAAAGCCACAGTGCAGACAAGAAGAGAGAGTACTATTGTAAGTAAGAATTTAGAAGGATTGTGAAATGTGTAGTGAATGATTGTTAATCGTCTGCAGTGTGTTAAAGAATCGTGTATTTATAGTGTAAAAATCAGGCAGAAATAAAGTAAGAAAAATAGTTGAAGAACTGATTGTCAATCAATTACACAATACTCCCTTTAATTAAGGGATTCAGGTTAAAACATGTAAAAGCAATTTAAGGAAAGAAATTGAATAAATACGTTGTGCACAACATGCAATTAAGGGCACATACATAAAAGGTTATTTAAGGACAGGGTTTTGAAATACACGATTTGTACAAATAAGGTAAGGAGATCAATTAACAGCCAGTACATCATAAGCTCTGGGATTTGTATAAATGAATCGAGTCAAAAAAAATGGAAAAGGTTTTTTAACTTAAGGGAAATCAGCAAACAATGGAAAGGGAGTCAAGTAGACCTATTTAGAAGGGATCCTGAATTATTCACAAGTTTGAAAACCACTTTAAAGGGAAGTTCCTCACATATAAGGAGCATACGAACATGTTAAGCATGAAAGAAAATTGTCATGTCATCAATAGAAAATCCAGTGTAGAAGAGCTTAGTAAAAATAAGCATTGTTTGAAAACAAGGATGTCGAGACTTAGTTCAGGGATTCGAATTAGGTTTGAATGAATTAGAGTTTTTGAAATAAAACCCTAATACAAGCAAATCAAAAAGCAAAGGATGAGAGGGCAAGCAATTGAATTGAAACATGTTTAGAGGTTTCAGAACTTATGAGAAACATGATAGCAAAGTAACATGCAAACACAGTAGAAGGGTTCAAAGCAAACAGAGTGAAAGAAACTAATTCGAAGCATAATGAGAAGAGACTAATAAGAACAGTAGAAGAAACATGATTAAGAAGATCTTTTAGAAGAAACTCAAACAAGGTTCAGTAGAAGGAAAATAGCAAATACTTAAGAACACAGTAGAAAAATATAGTAGGTGAAATATACCAGAACATGGTAGAAGAAAATACCAGAAAATAGTAGAAAAACATACGCGAACATAGTATATAAAATACAGTAGAAGAACACACAAGAACATGGTAGAAGAAAAGACACAAGAACAGAGTAGAAAAGCATACGAGATCATAATATAGGAAAACACAGCAAGAGAAACATACAAGAGCATGATACAAGAATACGGTAGAGGCAAATACACACGAATGACAAAGAAAATCATAAAAAACACTTAAACACTTTCAGAAAACCCTAGATCGAAAAAGAAAGGTTTTAAAAGTAATTTTTGAAAGAAAAGTTAGGGAAATCATTTGAAAACTCAGGGAAAGCATAGATACACGACGGATCTAAAGAAATCGGAGAAAACCTCGAAGGGCTAGGGTTTCAAAAGAACCCTAGAAATGAGAAAGGCTTTAAAAACGTCCCCGATCTGAGTCGGAGAGGTTAGAATCAGGCTCAAACAACCATAGTACGCCAGAGCAATGCCGGAAGATGACCGTGGAACTTCGAGTCAATAGAGGTATGGGCATAAACCTTCAAGGTCAGGCCTTGAATCTTCAAATATCATGTGTGTGGGAACAAGAGGAGGTGTGTATAGGGCTCTCACAGCCTCAATAGCCATAGATTCCAGTGGATTTCAGGGCGAAGATGGTAGGAGGCGGTTCAGAGAAGGTTCGAGAGAGTTTGAGGGAGTGGAGCGGTTCAAAGGCAGCGTCTAGGTGAGAATGATTTAGGGTTGGGGAGTTTGGTAAATTAAAAAAGGAATGGGAGAGTGTGAGCCGTTGATTTTTTAGATCAGTGGCTGGGATTAAAAAAAGGTTCGGGCGGGTTATTTGAGTGGGTCGTGGGTCGGGTAATTTAAGGATTGGGTCGGGAAATTTGGGATCGAAATTGGGTTTAATTGGGGGGCTAATTTAGGCTAAAATTTAAATAAGTAGGGCTAGTGTTTAAATAGCCACTTTTTCTCTTTTTATTTTTATAAAAATAGTAAAATAATCTCTGAAAATAAATTAAAGGTACTAAATTGATTAATAATATATAAATTTTAAATAAAAAATACTGGAATTAATTTTGTAATTATTAAGTAATTAATTCTTAAAATAGGCTAATATTACAATTATATGCAATTTAGATTTAAAATACTAAATGAATTTGTAAAAAATATGCAAAAATTAACTTAGCTATATTTTGGTATAAATAGAAAAATACAATAAACGAATCATCAAAATGATAATTTGAGAAATAAGTATTGATTTTTTATTGATAAAATAGGGCAATAAATTGATTTAAAAATCTTTTAAAAATTAGAAAAAAATAATAACATTTGGACATACTCATATATGCACACATATGCTATTTTAAAATTATTTTGCATATAAAAATATACAGAAAAAATTGGGTATCAACATCAGCCACTAATAGGAAAAGAAGAAACAAAATAAATTTCTTTAAATATGATGCTGGTAATTGGATAAATGATCATATCCAGATTATGTCTCATGTTCATAACTATTTTACCTCAACCTTTACATCTCCTCACTCACAATCTAGTTGGGCTAACCCCTTAAATCCCCATGTTAGTTGCAATAATATTAATCTAAACAATCTAGATACCCCCCTCCCCCTCCTAGACCCTGAGATTAAAAGAGTTATTTTCTCGTTCAAACCCTTTAAATCTCCGGTCTGGATAGTTTGCATCTTTTTTTCTTCCAAAAATATTGGCATTACATAGGTCAATCAGTTTGTAACCTTTGTCATGACATTTTAAAAAAACCAGAAAATTCCTCCTAAAATTAACAAACCTTTTTCTACCTCACTCCTAAAATCCAAAATGGCAACAACATTAAAAAATTTAGGCCTATTGGTTTATGCAATACAATCTACAAACTAATCACTAAGATTCTTGCAAACCGTCTTAAACCATTCCTTGATCAATTGATCAGTCAGGCTAGTTTCATGAAAAATAGAAGAGCATCTGATAATTCCATCATCATTCAGGAGTCGGTCTCTAAATTTAATAAGTTAAAAGAAAAGCAGGGTCACATGATGCTAAAAATTGATCTAGAAAAGGCCTTTGATCATTTAGAATGGTCTTTCATTCGTCACACTCTTGACTACTTTAAATTTCCACCCAAGTTTTCTAAATTGTTACTGAGCTGCATCTCAACTAGTAATATAGCAATTTTAGTAAATAGATCCGTCACAAATTATTTTGAACCAAGTAGGGGGAATAAGACAAGGGGACCCTATTTCTCCCTATATCTTTATACTCTGCCTGAAAATGCTCACTAGATATATAGAGCACCAAGTGGACACTAAAAATTGGGATCCCATATCCTTAGGAAATAGATGTCCAAAAATCTCTCATTTATTTTTTACAGACGATCTTACCCTAATGGCTAGAGCAAATGATAAATTATGTCAAGCCATTAAACATGACCTTGACCAATTTTGTTCCCTTTTAGGCCAATGTATCAATATTACAAAGTCAAAAATTCTCTTTTCCCAAAATTGTAATCACACTCTTATTAGGGATATTACTACTATGTTAGGAATTAAAAAAAATACTAATTTTGGCACCTACCTAGGTTTTCCTATCTTAAACTATAGCCCAAAACCTAGAGATTATCAATTCCTAATCGATAAGATGAGAACAAAACTTGCCTCATGGAAAATGAAATTCTTTAATGTAGCAGGAAGAACAACCCTTGCCTAAATTTAATTCCCAACCACTACATGCAATACACACTTCTTCCTAAATAAACCCTAAAAGAGATTGACAAAATCCAAAGCGACTTTATATGGGGTATCTCAACAGATAAAAGGAAAATTCACCTAGTCAACTGGTCTACCATTTGCCAACCTAAACACACTAGTAGCTTAGGCATCCACAATACTCAAAATAAAAATCTGTGTACTTTAGCTAGCCTGAGTTGGAGACTTCTTACTAATGTCAAAATCCCTTGGGTCAAACTTATCATTTATTACTATTGTACTAGATCCTTAATGAATAGGTTTTCCTTCGTTTGGAAAATCATTTGCAAATGGTGGGAAATTTGCTCAAACGGTATCATTTGGTCCCCCCACCTTCACTCTAATCTTGATATCTAGGGAGCTAATTGGATCCCCAAATTTGGTAACCTAAGAAATAATGTGATATGCCCACCCTTCACTAGGGATACATTAATAAAAATCAGAGATATCTTTGATGGTTGCAATTGGAATCTAGACAGCCTATCTTTTCCTCTTCCTCCGAATCTACTAGCAAATATCTCTAAAATAAAAATTCGTCTCAAGGGCCCCTCTAATGATGTACCTATTTGGTCCCTCACCAATAAGGGGGTGTTCACTACTAGGTCATGGTGTACGCTTCTGGAAATACCTAAAAATATTGACTTAGAATTTGGCTGGATTTGGAAACTAGACTACCCCAATAAAATAAAATATTTTCTATGGCAATGCTTACTTGATCGAATCCATTGCAGAAAATAACTTTTATAGATTGGACTAAACACTGATCCTTTTTGTCCCATCCGTAAAAGTCCAAAAGAAGAATCCATAAAACATATTTTCCTAGAATGCAAAGTCGTCAAGCAATTTTGGGCTTGCCTTCGTTGGCAACACCACAATAGCAAAAATGGTAAACACTAGCTTATACAAGTAAGAGACCTTACCTATCCACTAAATAACGCCCTTTTAAACTGGAACTCTTATTTTCCCTTTATCATCTGGCACATTTGGATTAATAGAAACAACAATAACCATAATAACACTACTAACCCTATTAATGGTTCTCTTATCATGCAGAGGGATGTGCAATTCAATAATCTCACAGAAAAAATTTCTATACACCCTCTCAAATTACTCATTAAAATCAATTGGCATAAACCTCCAAAGGGTTGGTTTAAACTAAAAATTGATGTCACTTTCAATAATTATAACCAACATTGTGGCTTATATGGTATTTTCAGAAATTTCAATGGTAATTGGTTTGTTGGTTTTACAAAATCATCTCATGTAAATGGCTCACTAGCAGCTGAATTGAAAGCCCTAAGTGAGGGTCTAAGAACAACAAAGGAGTGAAAACTTTTCCCACTGAAAATAGAGACGAACTGCTCAGAGGTAATCCAGGCAATACATGAAGGTAACAATTTATTTAACAAGGTTGTTAATGATTGCAAGTGGTTAATGCACCAACAAAAGGTGACCCTCCAGCATACCTTCCGGCAGGGGAATAAGACTGCTCATCAACTAGCAAAGAAATGTTTGGATATGGATAATCAAGTTTTTGGAATAGCTAGAAGAATAAATGACCAGAAGATCAACAAAAAAGTTTTTGTTAGACCTACAAGTGATGTAATAGATTTTGTGGATAGTGAAAAACTTGAAATTACTACTCATGAAAAACTACTATCTTTTGATGCTTGCAAACTGTTAGCAAGCTTAGGTAACCAGTGTGTCCTCGTGACACATCTTATGATAAACATGTATTAGGCATTCTTTAGTTATTAATATATATATATTTCTTGTTTGCTAAAAAAAAGGTATACGAAGGGAGGGACATGCAAGTAATAAAATCTAAAAACAATGGGTAGGATCTTCAATTGCATGCTTTGTACTTGAAATTTTTAGAGTTTAATATGACGAAAATATTTTATTTTGCTATTCAAGTATTTTTTTAATCTTTATTATTCTTTTTGAGCCTTAGTTTACTTTCTTTTATACCCTTCTTTTGAAATAAAAATAGTAAGAAAAATAAAGGAAAAACTTTAGAAGAAAATAAAGAGAGAGAGAAAAAGTAGAAGAAAAGGAAAAGAGAAGAAGAATAAAAGAACTTTCTGAGCTATATATATCTTTATTTATTACTTCCGTGTCTAAAATAAGTGATTTTTTGACCTTTTTTTTATCCAAAATAAGTGATTTTTCTAGATTTTAAGAAAGAATTAATTATTTTTTCCCTAAATTGTCCTTGAATTAAATAATGTTGGAATATGTGTTAGGAGTGTTTATATGAGATAGTAAATACTAATATGGTCAAATCCATTGCTAATTAATGCTAAAAAGTAAAATTTCTTAATGTGCGAAAAAAAATCCAAAAGATCAATTATTTTGGACAGGAGGTAGTATAAAACTTTTACTTGCCCAAAAAAAAAAAATATTAAAACACATTGGTGCTGGTCTAGAAGGACCCAGTACACAATATAGGCTGCAAAAAAACAAGGAATTGGTAGAGAAGAATCCTATGATGATGGGCGACAAAGAAATACCCAAGAAACAAGGGTCGAATAAGAAGAAGAAGAGAGGTGGTTCAAAGAGGAAAATGACAACTGAACAGACTTTGGCGTATAATTGTGTGAGCGAATGGGTTTTCTTGGACCGCTCTCCTCTTTCACCTGCAGCTGAGGATTTTGCTGTTCCTCAACCCAAAGAGAAATTACTCTTTGAACTTCATTCTCATTCTATTCATAGCGATGGCTTCTTATCACCTTTCAAGCTCGTTGAGAGAGCCCATCAAAATGGAGTGAGTTCCCTTTTCCCCCCCTTTACCCTATAGTCTGTGCATATATGCTTTCTTCTAGATTGTATTCTATTTGCTGGAGCTTGAGATACATGATATCAAATTTCGACTAGTTTCTCTTTCCTTAGGCTTCATTGTATGGAGATGGAACAAGAAAAGCATTTGCAGATATAATGTGTGTCATTTCACTCATTAATTAGTAGTACTGCTGGTTTGTGCTGCACATAAATATGGTGTCACTTTATTCAATTAATAACTCAGAATCAACTTTTTAGCCAGAAATATGATATTCCATGAGCTTCGATGGGCTGTAATCTCATTGAAGTTATTATAAACATCTTGGCGGTCCAAGTCTCCTTGCTGTTTTAATCTTGTATCTGCCAACTACAGTTATTTGACTCCCAGTTTTTTCCTTGTGTGCTCAAATTGGGTCAAAGTTGCTTGAATGTCTGTTATTCGGAATCTGTGTAACCACCAAAAGGGATTAAGCGCGAAACATAATGTTTGTAGAACTGAACCTGAAGCTTAAACACTTCTGTTGCAGACCTAATCAAGCTATTCTGTTTCCATCTTCTTTTTAATTGTTGAAGAATATTGCTCTGTTGTCTGTGCGTTCCTTCTATCTTTTTAATTTACATTCCTATGTTATCCTTTTACATTACCATGTATTTCTGGTTAAATCTCATTGTTCTGTTTGCTTCCATAAATAGATGAAACTGAGAACTTGGAAGTCCATCAAGGTCCATGTGGAAAGATCTTGCTAATGCCTTTTTTAACACTAGACATAGGCTGCTAGGAAGGAAGACTCTGAAGATGATATAAAAAAGAGTTGAGTTGGTAATCTCTCTCGAAGAAAATGGCCTTTTTAGAAGCCTCTATAAGAGAGAGACTTTTACTTCTCGCCAGAGCAAAGCAGAAAGCCCCATAAAATGAATTATAAAAATATACTCCCTCCGTTTCAATTTATGTGAACCTATTTCCTTTTTAGTCCGTGCCAAAAAGAATGACCCCTTTCCTTATTTGGAAACAATTTACCTTTATGCAATGATTTATAGCCACACAAAATAAAGGTACCTCATTTTACGCCACAAGATCAAAAGTCTTCTCTCTTTTCTTAAACTCCGTGCCCAGTCAAATGGGTTCACATAAATTGAAACGGAGGGAGTATTATATTAAAAGTACGAAAACCCTTAGCGAAATGTCGTTCACCTTTTACCTTTTAAAAATATATTTCACATTGGAAACAATTATAATTAAATTATTGTTATTTAATATTTTCTTAAAATTTAGGTCTTTCAAAGCAACTAAATTTTGCTAAATCTTTTCTTATCTGAACTATGTAGGAATTCCTAAAATTTAGGAAATTAAGATCAATTAAGATATTATGCTATGAAAATTATCTCGTTTTATGATCACACTAATTGTGATATTAGGGTCTCTCTCAAGTTTTTATTTTCCCAACGGCATAAGTGTTCTTTGAGGTGAACTATTGTATATTTGTCTTTGACTTGTATTAATGGGTCGTCTGTTGGTGGCTATGGGAGGTGCACGGTGGCTTCGACTTTGGTGATAGGAACGGGGTGGTACCTCACTGTTGGATTTTGCTAGAGCTTTTGAGTTGGTGATCGTGAACTTTATGTTTCCGAAGAGGGAGGAACATTTGGTTACTTTTCGGAGTATGATGGCGAAGACTCAGGTTGACTATTTCCTCCTCAGAAAGTGTGATAGGGGGTTGTGCGAGGATTGCAAGGTGATCCCGAGTGAGAACCTCGCAACTCAACATGGGCTCCTGGTGATGGACGTTGGTATTTTGATGTGGAGGAAGAAATGGTTTGTACGGGGTCAGTCAAGTATCGGGTAGAGAGCTTTGTCTAAGGATAATGCAGGGGAGTTGGAGGGGCAGCTGACGACTATGGGTGCCTGGAATAGTGGTGGGGATGCTAGAGCTATGTGGACGGCGATGACAGACTGTATAAGGGAGGCGACGAGAAAGGTGTTGGGAGTTTCGAAAGGTTACTCTGGTGGGCACCGAGGCGACTGGTTGTGGAATGATGTGGTCCAAGGTAAAGTGGAAGTCATGAAAGTGGCTTACATTAAGTTAGTAGAGAGCTTCGACGAGGATCAGAGGAGAGCGAACAGAGAAAGATATAAGGAGGCTAGGAAGGAGGCGAAATTAGCAATCACAGAGGCTAAGACTGCTGCTTTTAGTCGGCTGTATGAGGAACTTGGGGGAAAAGGAGGGGACAAGAAGTTATTTCAGTTGGCCAAAGTGAGAGAGAAGAATGCTCGCGACCTGGATCAAGTGAGGTGCATCAAAGACGAGGACAACCGAGGAAGAGACCCAGATTAGGCAAAGATGGCAGTCGTACTTTCATAGACTTCTAAATGAGGAGGGGGATGGAAACATCGTGTTAGGGCAATTGGGGCACTCTGAGAGCCACCGCAACTTTAGGTATTGTAGGCGTTTTAAGGTTGAGGAGGTCGTAGGTGCGATGGGTAAGATGAGTCGGGGCAAAGCGACCGTACCAGACGAGATTCCAATAGAGTTTTGGAGATATGCGGGTAGAGCAGGCCCGGAGTGGCTGACTAGGTTGTTTAATGTTATCTTCAAGACGAAGAGGATGCCTGATGAGTGGCGGTGGAGTACAATGGTTCCGGTGTACAAAAACAAAGGTGATATCTAGAATTGTAACAACTGTAGGGGTATCAAGTTACTAAGTCATACAATGAAAGTTTGGGAGAGGGTGGTGGAAGGGAGGATAAGGAGGGTGGTGTCTATATTGGAAAACCAGTTCGGGTTCATGACGGGTCGTTTTACTACGGAAGCTATCCACCTTATCAGGAGGTTGGTGGAACAATACAGAGATTGCATATGGTGTTTATTGACCTAGAGAAGGCGTATGACAAGATCCCAGGGACGTTCTTTGGAGATGTCTGGAGGTGAAAGGTGTGCCGATGGCTTACATTAAGGCGATAAAGGATATGTATGAGGTAGCTATGAATCAGGTTAGGATTGTGGGAGGTGACTCAGAGCCTTTTCCGGTGGTTATGGGGTTACACCAATGATCTGTGCTCAGCCCGTTCTTATATGCCCTGGCGATGGACGCACTGACACATCATATCCAAGGAGAGGTGCCATGGTGTATGTTGTTCGCTGATGATATAGTTCTCATTAATGAAACGCGAGGCGACATTAATTCGAGACCGGAGGTATGGAGGCAGGCCCTAGAGTCTAAAGGTTTCAAGTTGAGTAGGAATAAGACGGAATATGTGGAATGTAAGTTCAACGACGTAACGGGGGAAGCGGGTGTGGAAGTCAAGCTTGACTCACAGGTCATCCTCAAGAGAGAGTTTTAAGTACTTAGGGTCAATTATCCAGGGAGACGAGGAGATCGACGGGGATGTAACACACCGTATTGAGGTGGGGTGGATGAAATGGAGGTTAGCGTCTGGAGTCCTGTGTGATAAGAATGTGCCATCGAAACTCAAAGGTAAGTTCTAAAGAGCGGTGGTTAGACCGCCATGTTGTATGGGGCTGAGTGTTGGCCAGTCAAGAATTCATATATACAGAAGATGAAAGTAGCAGAAATGAGGATGTTGAGATGGATGTGCGGGCACACTAGACTGGATAAGATTAGGAATGAAGATATTCGGGAAAGGGTGGCCGTGGCTCTGGTGGACGATAAGATGCGGGAAGCGCGCCTTAGATGGTTCGAACACGTGCAGAGGAGAAGCTTAGATGCCCCGGTTAGGAGGTATGAGCAGTTGGCTTTGGCAGGTACGAGAAGAGGTAGAGGGTGGCCTAAGAAGTATTGGGCCAAGGTGATCAGACAGGACATGGCACGTCTTCAGATTTCCGAGGACATGACTCTTGATAGGAAGGTACAGAGGTCAAGCATTAGGGTTGTAGGTTAAAGGGTAGTCGAGCGGTTTTCCTCTTTGTCCCAGTTTCCCTCTTTGTACTGTCAGGTATGATAGTGTTTTGTCTAGCTCTGCTAGTGATGTATGTTGTGTTTCACACTTTTTCATAATATTTGTGTTACTGCTTTCCCATTTATTTGTTGTCTCACGTTGTTGTTACTATTTTTCGGGTTTTGTTGTCACAGATCTATTGTCTCTGAGCCGAGGGTCTCCTGGAAACAACCTCTCTGCCCCCTCTGGGGTAGGGGTAAGGTCTGCCTACACTCTACCCTCCCCAGACCCCACTGGTGGGATTTTACTGGGTTGTTATTGTTGTAAAGATTTCATTATTGCTTTTAAAAGTCAATTTTCCTGTCTTTTACTTTGTGGTGTATATGCAATTCATGGTTGATTACTGCTTAAACTTGGAAAAAGTATTATTTTGAATTCTATTTTTTGTTCTTTTTAGTTTGCCATATTAATAGTTTGATATTTTGGTTGGGGTTGCTGAAGTGTTAATGGTTGATTCTAATTCAAGCTCCTTTATTGCTTATTAGTGGTTTTGCTTGTGTTTTGCATCTCTTCTTCTATCTAAACTTGGTATTGACCGACTCTTGTGCCTTCTTCCTTCCGGTTTTAGGTTGCGTATTATAGATATTAGAAGCCTTTGGATCCTTTGCAGCTAACACACCAAAGTACATTGAGGAAAATTATAATTTTCTTATGTTCATCACCATCTGCTTCAGTTATGTGCCTAATATTTAGGATTAAAGTCCCGCAAAATTTTATTTATGTAAATTATTTTATTATTTGAATTGTGTAAAATAACTATAACTCCTTAATCTTATTCATGTACTCATGTGCAAGAAGAAAAACTAAAAAATTAATTCTTTCTACTATTTATCAATATATAGTGATTGAATTGATATCCTAACGAAAAGATTTTTGAATAAGCAAATTATTAAATGAAAATATATTAATTCATTTAGGAGGTTAGTATCTATTCTTCCATAGAGTTGGATTAGAGTTGACACCTGCCCTGCCGAATCTCCATAAACTGGTTTGACCATGAACACCGAAGAAAATCTGTGAATAGAAAGAAAAAAAAAAGGGAGTACAGCTAAAACGAGCACCGAAAAGTGCTGAATTGTTAAAGAACAATTGAAGAAGACCCAGCTCTTTTTTTTTTTTTTGATTTGCCCCGGGTGTCCAAGTCTCTATGAGCCCCGACTAATCCAGGGGGTGCACAGGCCCTCAGCAAGGAGTTTCCCGTAAGTGCACCACGGTTAATTCAGGTTTTACCCAGTCCGATGACCCTCAGAAATTGTTTGCACCCAGTGGGTTTCGAACTTGAGACCTTGAAAGGGAGCAAACCCCTCTTTCTTATATCTTTATTTCGTTCTCCTATTTTCAAGATATTTAGTGCTTATTTCATTATACAATTTACATGGTCAAATAGCAACCACCCTCATACAAAAATATTGTCACTATGAGCAATTTGAGTATTATCCAACAATTATTTAGTAGCATTTTGGTTCACCGTTTGATTTTATGCCGTTTAGAGAATGCAAAGCCTTGCATTAATGTCAAATAGTGGTGTATATAATTTTTGAGAATGATAGTGGTGTATATATTTGTTTGTACAATTTGAAAGTATATGTTGTTATGATTAGAAATGAGATGGTAATTTAGTCATTTATCGAAAAACACTATAGATGTGCAAAGTTGTCGTCAAAACCAAAGTATGCATATATTAATAATTTTAACCAACTATATGCAAAAATAGATTTTATGTTGGATATATGCATATGATTGAAGATAATATAAATGAAAACATAATCATATTTTAGTACAGATGACTATGCCTAAATTATGATTATGTTTTTCATTCTTATTGCCTTCTTGATTTTTCTGCAATCACTTTTATATATTTTGTGTCTGCATGTGTTTGAGTTTTTTTTTTCTTATTTAAGTTGTGATTATTTATTAATTTATTAATGTTGTGATGTTTGTTTCTTCACTTATATTATGTTTTTATTTTGTGAACTAACTCTTGAACATTTGTTGTTTTGTCGTGGCTTCTAATCATAATGAATTAAGCATAAAAATATTCTCAAGTATTTTTCTCTATACTTTTTGATTAATTTTGTGACCCTAATCCTACCTTACACGGATAACAACAACAACTATCCAGTATAGTCCTACAAAGTGGGGTCTGGGGAGGGTAATACGTACACATGCCTTACCCCTACCGGAAAGGGCAGAGAGGCTATTTCCAACCGACCCTCGGCTCAGGAGAAAAAAAAAAAGAAAGGGAAAAAGAAAAACAAAAGAGCATTAGTGACTACAGTAGAAATCGTATAAATAATTATCTAAACATAAAACCATAAATTAAATGGCATGCAATAATATCGACTAGTAACTACCATAAGGGGGCATAATACACTACGCAAGTCATCCATGGAGAGCCCTACCAAACCCCACCTAGCCCCAGGAATGAAGTACGAAAAGTTCTAGAAGCCCCTATCCTACAACCCTCATACTAGACCTCCAGACTTTCCTATCAAGGGCCATGTCCTCGGAAATTCGCATTCTTGCCATGTCCTGCCTAATCACCTCCCCCCAATACTTCTTAGGCCTCCCTCCGCCTCGACTCGAGCCAACCACCGCCAGCCGCTCACAACTCCTCACCGGGGCATCAAGGCTTCTCCTCCGCACATGCCCGAACCACCTGAGCCTCGCTTCCCGCTTCTTTTCATCTACTGGGGCCACCCCCACCTTCTCCCGAATAACTTCATTCTTAATCTTATCTAACCCGGTGTGCCCGCACATCCACCTGAGCATCCTCATCTCCGCCACCTTCACTCTCTGAACATGAGAGTTCTTAACCGGCCAGCACTCCGCCCCATACAACATGGCAGGTCTAACCGCAACTCTATAAAACTTCCCCTTGAGTTTCTGTGGCACTTTCTTGTCACACAAGACTCCTGATGCAAGCCTCCATTTCGTCCACCCCGCCCCTATACGGTGAGTGACATCCTCGTCGATCTCTCCGTCCCCCTGAATCACCGACCCAAGATATTTGAAACTGTCCCTCTTGGAGATGGCCTGAGATCCAAGCTTCACGTCCCTGCCTACTTCGCTCGACTCAGCGCTAAACTTGCACTCCAGGTATTCTGTCTTGGACCTGCTTAGTTTGAAACCCTTAGACTCGAGAGTCTGTCTCCAGACCTCCAACCTCTCATTAACACTGACCCTCGTCTCGTCTATCAAGACTATGCCATCAGCAAATAGCATGCACCATGGCACATCCCCTTGAATATGGCGTGTTAGTGCATCCATCACCAAGGCAAATAAGAAAGGGCTAAGCGCAGATCCTTGATGAAGCCCCATAACCACCGGGAAATGGTATGAGTCGCCACCCACCGTCCTAACCCTAGTGTTAGCTCCATCGTACATGTCCTCGATCGCTCTGATGTAGGCTTCCGGCACGCTCTTCGCCTCCAGGCACCTCCATAGCACCTCCCTCGGGACCTTGACATACACCTTCTCCAAGTCAATAAACACCATGTGCAAGTCCTTCTTCTTATCCCTGAACTGTTCCACCAATCTCCTGACAATATGGATAGCTTCTGTAGTGGATATAGACGTCATCCCTCTCACCCTCGCCTCAACCACCCGCTCTCAAACTTTCATGGTGTGACTAAGTAATTTGATACCCCTATAGTTGTTACAACACCGGATATCCCCTTTGTTCTTATACAAGGGCACCACTGTACTCCACCTCCACTCCTCCGGCATCCTCTTAGTCCTGAAGATCACATTGAACAACCTAGACAACCACTCCACTCCTGTCCTACCCACGCATTTCCAGAACTCCATCGGTATTTCATCTGGCCCAGTCGCTTGACCCCTACTCATCCTACGCAAAGCCCCCACGACCTCCTCCACCCTAATGTGCCTGCAGTACCCAAGGTCTCTATGACACTCTGAATGCCCCAACTCCCCTAGCAATATGTCTCGATCCCCCTCCTTGTTAAGCAGGTCTCGAAAGTACGACTGCTACCTCTGCTTGACTTGAGACTCCCCATCAGAACTCTACCATCCTCGTCCTTGATGCACCTAACTTGGTCTAGATCCCGAGCCTTCCTCTCCCACACTTTGGCCAACCGAAATAACTTCCTGTCCCCGCCTTTCTCCCCCAATTCCTCATACATACGATCAAACGCTGCATTTTTAGCTTCCGTGACCGCCAACTTCGCTTCCTTCCTCGCCACCTTGTAGCTCTCCCTGTTCACTCTCCTTTCTTCCCCGCTTTTGCTCCCTGCCAACTTAGTAAACACCGCCTTCTTCGCCTCCACTTTTCCTTGGGCTACGTCGTTCCACCACCAGTCACCTTGATGTCTGCCTGAATAGCCCTTTGCTACCTCAAGTACTTCCCGCGCTGCCTCCCTAACCAAGTTCGCCGTCTCTGACCACATTGCGTCCGCATCCCCAGAACTTCTCCAAGCTCCACCATCAGCTAACCTCCTCGCTAACCTCCTCTCCAACTCCTGGGCTTTCTCCTTAGTCAAAGCTCCCCATCTAATCCGCGGACGGCCCCGAGCACCCCTCCTCTTCCTCTTCACCCAGAGACCGACATCCATCACTAGGAGTCTATGTAGAATCGAAAGGGACTCTCCCGGAATAACCTTGCAGTCCTTGCACAACCCTCTATCGTTCCTTCTGAGGAGGAGGTAATCAATCTGAGTCCACGCCGCCGAACTTTTGAAAGTAACCAAATGCTCCTCCCTCTTTGGAAATGACTAGTTCGCAACCAAAAGCTCGAAAGCCCTAGCGAAATCAAGCAGGGAAGTGCTTCCTCCGTTCCTAACCCCAAGGCCAAAGCCACCATGCACCTCGCCATAACCACCAGCAGCAACCCCAATATGGCCATTAAAGTCCCCTCCAATAACTAACTTCTCAGAGTGGGGAATACTACTAATATAATGTTAAAAAGGGCAGCCCGATGCATGAAGCATCCCTCATTCACGCAAGGTACAAGGAGGGGTCGCACCCCAACCGGTGCACAGATAATCTTATGTTATCGAACTAAAATGAAGAAACAAATAAATAATAACAATTTAAATCTGAGATGCCAACTAGCCACACCCAAAGATATAGAAAATCGATGGAAAAAATGCTCGACCTTTAATTCCATGAAAATCATAGAAATATTTGTTTTTAAAGACCTAAAGTTATCCCTATAAACTGTCGAGCTCAAATTTTTTAAAACAAATAGCTCCAAGATAATTATTAACAAAAATGAGTAGGCAAATTTGAATAATAACCTATTCAAAACATATATTGTAATAAACCATTATTTCATTTGTGAAAAATAGAAATAAGGCAATAACAAACATAACACGAAGAAATGCATGAAGCCATTCTTAAAAATAAAATTTCTCTCATGCTAATAATCTTTCAAAAGTTAGTTTTTGAACTCCAAAATTGTTTTGATTTTGGTTATATGTATATTAAACATGGCATCATGATTTGAAGTGAAAAATTAAAACCTTTGATCAACTGAACACCACAAATGTAAAATGAAGATCTGTGTTGGTCGGACTCTCCGAAAATGTTGCCGGGTGTGTGTCGGATCCTCCAAAAATAGAATATTTTTGGAGGATCCTACACGGGCGTGGCATATTTTGGAGAGTCCGTGCAACATAAATAAAGATTATGGCTAAAAGTCAACATGATTCATCATTTTCATGAACTTATTTTTTTTAATTTAATTTTAATTTTATGACTCAAACACATAACTATTTATGTGGTTCTTTAAAATTTTGAATTTTATCATTATGGGGAACACGCGCAACGCACGTATCCTAAGACTTTAGCTTTTTAAAAACCAAGTACTCTCTGATTGTTTTGGGGTGCCTTATTTATTAAATTGCAAATCAACTTGTCTAAAAGAAAACAGAAGTTCACTAAATGGTATGATCTTTTACGTCCCAGAATATTCTGCAAACATTACTAACATAGTAAGATACAGTCTGAATGCTATCTGAATTTTTAATAAAGAAACATTGATTGGTTTCCTTTTTCCTGAGTGGCAAACTGTCTAGGTCAACTGTTCTCTAAATGTTCGGGAACAGTGTGAATGTTACTTAGCAAACAAGAGAACACCGTATCTAGTGTAATTCCCCTGTGTCCTCTGTGGTATTCTACTTCTTCCAAAGGAAAAGGGTTATTATTTCCCATGTACTTGGGATATGGGTGCGTAGCACTGGTATCTTCAATTTTATCTTGTACTTTATAGAATATGTATTAGGTAACCATCTCTGTCCTATGACAGATACCAATAAATAGGGACATGCCGAAGTGACATTCTTTCACTTCTGTTGTGTAAGGGTTATCGAGAGAGCTATGTGACATTCCAAGATAATTCAGCCAGCGTTCCATGCCAAATCAAAATTCTGGCAACCCTGTTCTTCCTGTCTGTCATTTTCGTATTCTTCATCTTTTTAATGAATAGGTACAAGTTTTAGTGATAAGTACAAGAAGGTACTGTGATGATACAAAGGAAGCTCTCCTTGTACAGATTGAAGGAGCACAAACGATCCATCAAAAAGGCAAAATCAGTTACAACATTCTTCGTATACCAAAAGAAACAACATTTACTCTTCACATAGGACATATGTTCTTTCCTTCCACAGAGGCGTCCCAATGATCCATAGCTAAGTTGCTCGGACTCGGGTGCGGGTATCCGATACACGGGCGGATCCGAGTATCGGATTCGGCAAAATCTAATTTTTAAGATTTAGGGGTGCGGATATGGATACGGGTGCGGGGATTCGGTTAATAAAAAAATAGAGGTATAAAAATATTGTCAATTTTGAGAGATATTCTGTGAAAAACTTACATGAATATTGTAGAATTCAATCTTTCATTCTCCAAGATGGACATTATTCTTTCATTCTCCTAAATCTGTTTTATTTTTGATTTTGAGAAATCAAAATCTCAATTTTCTCCCAAATTTATCGATGGACTCCGGTCTAAGTGTCCGAAGTCAGTTGACCGAATCTGGGACGTATCCCGCTCCCGCTCCCGTCCCCGTTTCGTATCGGGATGGGGACGGGACCAAAATCGAAGAGTCCGCGCAACTTAGATCCATAGTATGCAGATAGGTACTGCATTATTGAGCTGCCTGCAGCCCTTCATAGTGAATTGTCCATTCCAGCTTCTGAATGTTTCCAGGTATAACCTAATATACTCCAAAGATATGTAGGAACATTGACCATAGTTGCTACATGTGATTATAGTGTAATAGATGATTTACATACTCCAAGGCTTCTTCATATATGTAGCACCTACTGCAAATTATGATCCCCCACTTCTCTAAATTATCCTTGGCTAAACAAGCATTATGTGCTGCAAGCCGACTGAAACATGCTTCCCTGGAGTGCAATGGTACTCCAAATCATCTTCTAAGGCCAGTTTTCCCGTGCCCACTGGAAATTCCTATAGCATGTTTTTATCATCTTTTCTTCCTCTCCATACCTAGGAATCTTCCACATTTTCCTCAAGATTAACAGTTGCCAACATCATTATTAGCTCATTTATGCAATCAAATTCGCAGTCATTAAGGTTCCTCCTTAGGTGCAGATCTCAACCACTTGTGGAGTAACATTGAGCCACTGTACACTCTTTGTTGTTAACAATCTCATAAATGATGGGGAATACCTCCTTAGGTCATCCAACCATCTATCAGTCTGCATCTTTTTTGCTGCCATTGCCCACCTTTAGTGTGACCTTATCATTAAGTTCATCCCATTGACTCCTTATATGTTTCTGCACAGAATCTTGTTTTCTCACCAGATTTGTGCACCATTTATCTCTTTTACCATATTAGTTATTATCACATCCTTCCATAATTACTCTTTGTTGCCATTGAAGGTTTGGGGGGG
>MU773486.1:58427-92070 GCA_026770625.1 Nicotiana glauca
TGTGTGTGTGTGTGTGTACGCTAGACCTGTTGATGGTGTTATAAGTACAGGGGAGATGAAAAAAAGAGTTGGGGGTTTGGTTCCAATCCAAGCTTGTCGCTCGTCGTGATAAATAATAGTTTTGCTAGTGACGTTGGTGCACTTGTTGTTGTGTAGATTGATTTGTGTTGTTGGATTGTTGGGTGTGTTGTGGTGCTGAAAGTATATAGTTGAAGGTTGTATGTGTTCTAGTTATTTTTATGGACTTGGAAAAATTAAGGAAAACAAGGGAGATGATGCCCATTATGACATAAAATAAGCTTGTTGTTCGTTGTATGATAGTTGCATTTTTCGTAGCTTAACGATAACATTATTATCGTTGTTATATATTAAAGTATGATGAGACGAGTTCAACGTGGTTATTTGACAGATTGTGATAATGTATGTTATGGCTAATCCTTCTTTCTTTTGGCATGATCCAGGTAAAGAAACGTAAATGTAAAGTTATTCCATAAATGGTTCTAGTCTTAGTAGTTAAGGATGTCTACGTTATTCATTCATGTGAAATGTAATCTAAAGTATGTCTAAGTATGTTCCTAAGTCTCTATTGAGGCATATGATAAATATTTTAATGTTCATAATATAGTGTTATATACATCTTCATTTACCACAAGCTACGACCAATTGGGTAGTTATGCATCTTTATTTATCATCGAGCTACGGCTGGTCGGTCAGTTACCACTGGTTGGAAAGTGATATATCATTATTTACCGTTGGTTGGGCACACATGTATTTATCACCGAGCTACGACTAGTCGGGCAGTTACCATTGTTCAGTTGGACAGTCATGGTACGATATGGATAACAGTCCCAAATAGAGGCATTAAATATATAAGTATAATTAGTATGTATATCATGGACCTTAGTGGAACTTCGTAGTTTTAGGTTGATTCTTATATCTCTCTCATTGATGTTGGCTTATTGTTATTTTCAGTTCTGCCTTACATACTCTGTACATTATTTGTATTGACTTCTTTTTTATTGTGGATGCTACATTCATGCCCAGTGGCGAAGCTAGAAATTTTCCTTAGGGTGTTCAAATTTGAAAGAAGTAAAAAAATCCATGACAAAGGGTGTTCAATATATATTATATACCTCTAAAATTTAATATTTTACCTATATACGTAGTGTAATTTTCTGACGAAGGGTGGTCAATTGGCCTTGACCACCCTTATTATAGTGTAGGTTCGCCCATGTTCATGCCTACAGGTGTAGGTAATGAATTTGACAAGCCTTCATAGTAAACGAAGTTAACATTCAGTTACGGATCGGTAAGACTCCACTTCATTCAGAGTGCAACCGAGTCTATAAGTCATCGTGTCAGAGTCTTGCTACAGACTTATGGGTAGGCTGGGGCCATGCCCCGACCATGTTTCAATGACAGATACTCTTAGAGGATTTGTAGACACATGTTCGTATGTATATCATATTAGAGACTGTCAGCCCGTGTGTATTCATGTTTTAAGTTCGGTGCTTCTTTGATATAGCATTTTCCCACTTAGATTTATACATTACGAGTGGCCATGTTGGCCCAGGATAGTTACAGAAAGAATGAGTTCAGCCAAGTCGACCTAGGTATGTTCTAGTATTCGTCGAATGATCATGAATTACAAAGTGGTTCTCTCGTGCCGGTACGACAACGGGTGCTAGTCACGCCTCCCCAAATTGAGTTAGTTCAACCTTAGGATATCATTATTTTATTAGTTTCATTGATCATTTCTCAAGATATACTTGGATTTTCCTAATGAAAGATCGTTTTGAGTTATTTTCTATATTCCAGAGTTTTTGTGACGAGATAAAAAAATCAGTGTTGTGTTTCTATTCACATCTTTCACAGTGACAATGCCTTAGAATACTTATCCTCTCAGTTCTACCAGTTTATGATTTCTTAGAGAATTATTCATTAGATGTCGTGTCTGTATACCCCTCAGCAAAATGGGGGTTGCAGAGAGAAAGAATATGCACCTCAGTAAGACTGATCGTCCAGTTCTCATTATGTATCATGTTGTGCTGCATTTTTTGGGAGATGCAGTTCTCACAATTTGTTATTTGATTACCCAGATGCCTTAATCTTCCATCCAAAATCAGATTCCCCATTTAGTATTTTTTGGGAGCATACGTTTTGTTCATAAATTTGCTCCCGGAAAAGATAAATTAGCTCCTCATGTTCTCAAGTGTATCTTCCTTCAGTATTATCGAGTTCAAAAGGGATATCGTTACTACTCACTTGATATTTGTAGGTAACGTATATCAGCTGATGTCATATTTTTTAGTCTAAACCATACGTTACCTATTCTGACAACCTTGATTTTCACGACCCAAAACCCCGCCTTAGGCATCGTGATGGCACCTAGTCTCTAAGACTAGATAAGCCGATTACTTACAACAGTTAACCAGTTAAACATGATATTTTAAAACAGAGTTTAATATAGATACCAAAATACATAAGACACAAGCCTATGCATAAATAATCACAATAATTATGTACGTCCCCGAAAAATTTCACCTAAAAACCCGGGGTTTTGTGATGCCAAGGTAGAGTTATGTGTTGATGATTGTAGAGATTCTTCGCAGCGATATTGCTTGCTGCGGTGAAAGACTTTTTGGATTGTACAGTGCATTGGGGAGTTGAAGAAATCTTTTGGTAGAACAGGGCATTTCTGTGGTCCACTATGCGACCACCGAATTACTCTACGCGCCGCATATCGGCCGCAGAGTGCAACATAAAAGTGGCCAATTTTGAAGGGTCATTTTGCGGTCCAATATGTGAGTACATAATATTTCACGGTCCGCACAATTCATCACAAAACCAACATAAAGATTTTCGGAGGGGAGTTCTGCGGCACATTATGCGATCGCAGAAGTCTGCGGATCGCAGACCTGCTTCGAACAACCCAGTTTTGACATCACTTATGCGGCCCATTTTTTGGATCGCATATCCATTATGCGATCCACTATGCGATCCAGAGCTTTGTTCGGAGGGTCCATTTTTAGTTTTTATAACCCAACCCTATTTCGATATATAGACGTTGATGTTCATTTGTGAGGTAAAAATCTAATATTTTGAGAGTGAGGAAGTGCTCTAGAGTGAAAAGGGGTTCCTAAACTAATTGTTCGTCAATTCTTGCTGAAGGCTTGGCGAATTAACAAGGAAAACTCACTAGGTCTTCATCCTAGAGGTAAGATTCTACTCTCTAGCCACCAATTTCGGGATTTAACTGAAAATAGGTAATGAGAAAAGCAATTCTTGGGCGTGGAAGTTGTTCATTATGTATGCATGTACTATCAAGGTTTGTGGGAAGATCGTTGAGCTTAATTGGGTAGACTTTGGATAGTGGGATGAAGGAATCCTTCATAAAAGGACCTTGAAACCATAATTAAACTTCTGATGTGTGGCTATAATTCATGGGTTTTGCACATTATATACTTTGCGTTTTACATGCTTTAATGTTAAAATACACTTTATTTAAGCGTAATGGAGGCTATTTTATGTGTAGGTGCATCAAAAATGAAAGTAGAGCTAAAGGGAAGCTTAAATGTTGAAAGTGCGCTCGAGAACGGTGAAAAGGAGAAGCCGGGAAAAAGCCAGCTCGACCAGGCTTTATCTAGGTGAGGTCAACTTAAAGCCAGGCCTAACCAGGCTTTATCCTGGTGAGGCCAGCTTATAGTCAGGCCTAACCAGGCTTTATCCAGGTGAGGCCAGCTTAAAGCCAGGCCTAGGCTGGCTTTATCCAGGTGAGACCAGGTTAAAGTCAGGCCTAGGCTGGCTTTATCCAGGCATTATCCAGGCGACGCCAGGCCTAAGGCCAAGCCCAGTCCGAGTGTTGAAGGTTTTAATTATTTCCCGGCTTGACTAGGAGTTGACCTACACGTTTAGGTCTTGTCCTAAACATATAAATAGACCTAAAACGTCAGTTTTGATGGAGTCTTACACAGACAGAGAGGGAGATCAAGTTCGGACATACTTTTGATGCACTTTAGACCTAGGGAGAGCACAGATCCGTCTTGGAGGCCGAAGATTCGACCTAAGGAGGCAAGAACACACTAGGAGCAAGGCGGAGAATTTTTCTACAATTTTTTTACTTCCTTTTTCCTATTTCCATTATTGGTTATGAATTCTAGTATTGTAGTTTTGCATAATATTATGAATAGCTAATTTTTTATCTAGGGTTTTGATGGAACCTTTTGGAGGATGATTTTCCTGTTACGTATATAGATTTGGTGTAGTATTTTCTCTATTTGTTCAACTACGTTATTATTGTGGTTGGTTGAAGAGCTCTCAATCGACTGTGCCTAGTAAATTATGGTATTACTCGAGAGAGAATGCATAACTAGGTAGGTTTTGAACAACATAACTCCTAACGTATATGATGGATCAATACGGAGGGTTTAAAGGTGGTATTAGGGATAACGAAAGCTTGGGTGCGATCCGAGTGAGTCGTACTTAATGCCAGCTAGCGTAATTTGGGAGAATATGTCTAGTAAATTGTGGTGACAATTAGAGAGCTCATGATCGGTAGAGAATACTTAGGCGAATTTATAGAAAACGTAGCGGGAAGGATTCCGACAATTGGGGAAATCATAACTCTAGACCTCCTTAATCTTATATCAAATCCTTAGTATCTTTAGTTGTTAATCTACTAATTTAATTTTTTAGTTAATTAGATACAAGAATCTTAATATTTATAACATAAGAATTGTAGGAGCTTGTCTTCTTAGAAATATTAAATAACTGTAGCTAAGCCTTATTTCTCTGTGGGATTCGACTCCGAACTTGTAAATCAGATTATATTTGCAACGATCGCTTAGTCCTTTTATAAGACATAGTTGGGCGTGATTAAATTTTGGCGCCGTTGCCGGATAACTAACGGTGTAGCTGTAGGTGTACATATTTCTATGTTTCAAGTTTGAACTTTTATTTTTATTTTTGTATTTAATTTTTTCCAAATTTTGTTTTACTTGTTAATTTGAGAGATATGGCATCTTAGAATTATGAGAGTTTTGATGTTGGTAATTTTACTTTTCATCCTTCTTAAGCATATTGTGGAGGTAACCACCCAGGGCAAAATTATTAAATTATTTGCGGGAGCGAGTTATGTGAACCAACTCAATCTTGTGTGTGGAATGTGTGTGATATATGTGGTGGTCGAGATGGTCACTTTCATGGTTATGCTTATAATTCTTATCTTCCCCCCAAACCCCTTACTTTGATGGTTCTTCTTTTTATTGTGAGGATAACAGGAACAAAGAACCTTGGGAAGCTGACCAAAAGGAGATCACAGATATGTTAAAGGGCCTCATGGAACAATATGATGAGAAACTACGGCAGATACAAAGGCAAGAGGAAACTATTCACAACTTGGAGGCTCAAGCGAATAAATTAATTGAACTTTGTAAAGCGCAACAAGTTGACATTGTGGATAATAGCTAATATGAGTATGGATTGGCTGCAGAAATTACCATTATACTGTGGGATTAAAAAAATACGGGGAGGAGCTAGAGGAGAAGGCCAGAGTAGAACACCAACAATCAATCGAACTAGATTTTAAGGATGTCGATGTCGTAGAATAGATACTAGAGTCAACCAAGGATATTGAGTATACATATTTAGTTGACTCTAGTGTCATTGATACAGAGGATGTTGACAATCCCAATGTTCATGTAGTAGAGCGGAATGGTCCACACTCCAAGAATTTTTCTAGATTGCTTTTGGATGATGATATAGAAATAGAGTCATACGCGCCACTTGAGGAGTCAAGGGATGAGGAACAAGGTGCTTACATTCTGGAATTCTTCTTGCCAGAAAGTCAAGATTACACACCTCATCTAAAGACCAAGAAGTGCAGAATACTACATTGTTTTATTATGCCAATCAGATTCGTTCTACCACCCAGGAGCATTATCACAGAGCATAATCAAAACTTGGGGTCCAATTCATAATTTCAAAGTGGATACAGAAAGTGATTCGCGTCGTGCCGCGATGTTAAATCAAGTGCTTGTTGGGAGGCAACCTAACTGTACTGCTTTCTTTTATTTTTATTAATTTTTTTTAATTGTATTATTTTTGTAGTATCGATTTTTTATTTTGTAAGATCATGGAAAGCAAAGCTATTGTAAGGATGCAACAGCAAACCAGATGGTTGGAACTAAGTGTGAGGTACCCGCACGAAGGACCAAGCTCTGAGTACCCCATGAGCTGCCAGTACTTCGACCTTTGGCCTACCAGGGAGTTTCTTTTATTCTCTTATTAGTTATGGTGTGCATTGGGGACAATGCACAATTTTAAGTGTAGAGTGAGGAGATTGTCTGGGTGACTTTCTATGCAATTTTAGTTATGTTAGTTTAATTAATTTTTTTTCCTTGAGGAATTTAAGTCAAAGAAAAAAAATATTTTCTTTGTAGGTAGTGTAGTAATTCCCCCTTGGTTTTTCTTTGTGCCGCGGTTCTTTTCCAATAGTTTTGTTTGAACCATGTGTAGTTAGTTTTTTAAGGGAGCATGAGCTAGTGTTAGATGAATTGAATCGCAGCGATATCTCTTGACTTTGTTATGCCTTGACAATAGTGAGTAATTTGGTTGTGACACTTAGGCTCAGTTTTTGACTCTTGTATAAGTACCTTAAATCGTATGATCTTAAATTTCCTTAACTGCTTTGACTAGAGTGTTTTAATGAACCAATCCTGAATGAATTATGTGCCATGTGTGTGTAAGATTTTGTGCTATTCTGTGCGTGCATATGATGTCTAGAACTTGCCCCGTGTGTTTGCAAAGCAAAATAGTAGTTTTTTTCTATCTTGGAAGTGATATAGGCGTTTCTTTGTTGAACCATATATGTATATTTTACCTGCCTAATTGTTATGTAACATAGTTAACCCCTTTGAGCATGTAATCCTATTTCTTGGCAATCACATTACAAGCCTTATCATTTGATTGAATTAAACATCTATTTGAACCTTGTCACCTCTCATGAGCACTTGAATTATTATGAACTTTTTAAAAGTTAAAGTGTGGGGTGGTTGGTTTGGCTTTTGAGTGGAACTAATAAAATAAGGAGAAAAGTACATTATGTTGAAAAAAACATAAGAGCCACTTGAATTGAAAAAAAATAGTTATATTGTTGTGGGAAAAAAATCCTTGCTAAGTGGTGACTCTTGATGTAATTGTGCTTAAAGAAGTATGGAGTTAATATATATTGATGTGAAGGTAGAGTTATGGTATGAAATAAGTATGGGCTTGGATATTAAAGTATATGTATTAAAGTGCTAAGGGAGGTTTACTCACTCTTATATCCAAATGTATCCTACCCGTCCCGCAGCCTACATTACAACCAAATAAAGTCCTACTTGATCCTAGACTGAATAAGCTCAATTAGTAGAGTAGTACACTACGGGCAAGCCTGTGGTGCATCTTTTATTGCATATGAATGTTATTTCTGAGAGTGAATGAATTCTTTCTATCTTGAGTTCTTAATTTTTCTTAAATTTTATTTGGTGTGTGGTACTACTCTCTTTTGTATTGTGAGGGAACTTGATTCATGAAAGAAATGTATTGTCATTGACCTCTATGATTAGAGTAAGTGAGTGAGTGGTGAATAATTCATGGTACTTGCGAGTCAAATCTTGAGGTAGAGATGTTACACTCTTGTGCTTAGTCTATTTTAAAGATTCTTGGTGTGATGAGTTAGGAGAATTGTATAAAAAGGTCGTGTCCATAAGTGTAGCTTGATTGCTTGAGGACGAGCAAATGTTTAAGTATGGGGTATTGATGTGTGGCTTCAATTCATGGGTTTTGCACATCATATGCTTTTGCGTTTTACATGCTTTAATGTTAAAATACACTTTGTTTGAGCGTAATGGAGGCTATTTTATGTGTAGGTGCATCAAAAATGAAAGTAAAGCTAAATGGAAGCTTAAATGTTGAAAGTGCACTTGAGAATGGTGAAAAGGAGAAGCCGGGAAAAAACCAGCTCGACCAGGCTTTATCCAGATGAGCTCAGCTTAAAGCCAGGCCTAACCAGGCTTTATCCAGGTGAGGCCAGCTTAAAGCCTGTCCTAACCAGGCTTTATCTAGGTGAGGCCAGCTTAAAGTTAGGCCTAGGTTGGGTTTATCCAAGCGAGGCCAGCTTAATGCCAGGCCTAGGCCGGCTTAATCCAGGCGACGCCAGGCCCAGTCCGAGTTTTGAAGGTTTTAATCGTTTTCCGGCTTGACTAGGAGTTGAGCTACACATTTAGGTCTTGTCCTAAACATATAAATAGACCTAAGAACTTCACTTTTGACGGAGTTTTAGACAGACAGAGAGGGAGATCTAGTTTGGACATACTTTGACGCACTTTAGACTTAGGGAGAGCATGGGGCCGCCGTGGAGGCCGGAGAATCGACCTAAGGAGGCAAGAACACACTAGGAGCAAGTCGAAGAATTCTTTTACGAGTTTTGCACTTCCTTCTTCCTATTTCCATTATTGGTTATGAATTCTAGTATTGTAGTTTTTCATACTATTATGAATAGCTAATTTGTTATCTAGTGTTTTGATGGAACCTTTTGGACTATGATTTTCCTATTACGTATATAGATTTGTTGTAGTATATTCTCTATTTGTTCGACTACATTATTATTGTGGTTGGTTGAAGAGCTCCCAATCAACTATGCCTATTTAGTGTGTATTACTCAGGAGAGAGTGCATATTTAGGTAGTTGTTGAACAACATCACTCCTAATGTATATGAGGGATCAATACGGAGGTTTTAAAGGTGGTATTAGGGATAACGAAACCTTGGGTGCGATCCGAGTGAGCCGTACTTAATGCCAGCTAGCGTAATTCGGTAAAATATGTCTAGTAAATTGTGGTAGTTAATCGGGAGAGAGTTTCGACAGTTAGAGCGCTCATGATCAATAGAGAATAATTAGGCGAATTTATAGAAAATGTAGCGGGAAGGATTCCGACAATTGGGGAAATCATAATTCTAGACCTCCTTAATCTTTTCTCTAATCCTTAGTAACTTTAGTTGTTAATCAACTAATTTAATTTGTTAGTTAATTAGATACAAGAATCTTAATATTCATAACATAGGAATTGTTCGAGTTTATCTTCTTAGCAATATTGAACAACTGTAGCTAAGCCTTAGTTCTCAATGGGATTCGACTCCGGACTTGTAAACCGAATTATATTTGCAACGACCGCTTAGTCCTTTATAAGGCATAGTTGGGTGTGATTAATTTTTGATGTCATCATCGGGGAACTAACAGTGTAGTTGTAGGTGTACATATTGCTAGGTTTCAAGTTTGAACGTTTATTTTTATTTTTGTAGTTGATTTTTTTAAATTTTTGTTTTACTTGTTAATTTGAGAGACATGGCATCTTGGAATTATGAGGGTTTTGATGTTGGTAATTCTACTTTTCATCCTCCGTATGCATATTGTGGAGGAAACCACCTAGGGAAAAATTATCAAATTATTTGCGAGAGCGAGTTATGTGCACCAACTCAATCTTATGTGTGGAATGTTTGTGATATATGTGGTGGTCGAGATGGTCACTTTCATGGTTGTGCTTATAATTTTTATCTTCCCCCAACCCCTTACTTTTATGGTTCTTCTTTTTCTTGTAAGGATAACAGGAACAAAGAACCTTGGGAAGCTGACCAGAAGAAGATCAAAGTTATGTTAAAGGGCCTCATGGAACAATATGATGAGAAACTACGGCAGATACAAAGGCAAGAGGCAACTATTCACAACTTGGAGGCTCAAGCAAATAAATTAATTGAACTTTGTAAAGCGCAACAAGTTGACATTGTGGATGGTAGCCAATATGAGTATGAATTGGCTGCAAAAATTGCAATTATATTGGAGGATTTAAAAAAAATACGGGGAGGAGCTAGAGGAGAAGGCCAGAGTAGAACACTAACAATCAATCGAACTAGATTTTGAGGATGCCGATGTCGTAAAAGAGATACTAAAGTCAACCAAGGATATTGGGTATACATATTTAGTTGAATCTAGTGTCATTGATACTGAGGATGTTGACAATCCCAATATTCATGTAGTAGCGCAATGGTCCATACTCCAAGCATTTTTCACATTGTTTTTGGATGATGATATAAAAATAGAGTCATACGAGCCACTTGAGGAGTCAAGGTATGAGGAACAAGGTGCTTACATTATGGAATTCTTCTTGCCAGAAAGTTGCGATTACACACCTCATCTAAAGACCAAGAAGTGCAGAATATTACATTGTTTTATTGGGCCAGTCAGATTCATTCTACCACCCTAGGAGCATGATCACAGAGCATAATCAAAACTTGGGGTCCAATTCATAAGTTCAAAGTGCATGCAAAAAGTGATTCACGTCGTGCCGCGATGTTAAATCAAGCGCTTGTTGGGAGGCAACCCAGCTTTACAACTTTTTTTTTATTTTTATTAATTTTTTTTAATTGTATTATTTTTGTAGTGTCGATTTTTGATTTTATAGGAGCATGGAAAGAAAAGCTATTGGAAGGATGCAACAACAAACTTGAAAGTTGGAACTAAGTGTGAGGTACCCGCATGAAGGACCAATCCTGGGAGAGTTTGAGTACCCCATGAGCTGCTAGTACTTTGGCCTTGGCCAACCAGAGAGTTTATTTTATCCTCTTATTAGTTATGGTGTGCATTGGGGACAAGCACAATTTTAAGTGTGAAGTGAGGAGATTGACTGGGTGACTTTCTATGATACTTTAGTTCTGTTAGTTTAATTAATTAATTTTTTTCCTTGAGGGATTTAAGTCAAAAAAAAGGTTTTTTTGTAGGTAGTGTAGTAATTCCCCCTTGGTTTTTATTTATGTCGCGATTCTTTTCAAAGGGTTTTGTTTGAACCGGGTGTAGTTAGTTTTTTAAAAGAGTAGGAGCTAGTGTGATATGAATTGATCGCAGCAATATCCCTTGACTTTGTTATGCCTTGAGAACGGTGTGTACTTTGGTTGTGTCGCTTAGGCTCAATTTTTTTTACTCATGTATAAATATCTTAAATCGTATGATCTTAAATTTGCGTAACTGTTTTAACTAGAGTGTCTTGCTGAACCAATCCTGAATGAGCTATGTGCTATGTGTGTGTAAGGTTTTGTTCTATTCTGTCCGTGCATATGACGTCTAGAACTTGCCCCGTGTGTTTGAAAAGCAAAATAGTAGTTTTTTTCTATCTTGGAAGTGATATAGGCGTTTCTTTGTTGAACCAGATATGTATATTTACATGCCTAATTGTTATGTAACGTAGTTAACCCCTTTGAGCATTTAATCATGTTTCTTGGCAACCAAATTACAAGCCTTACCCATTTGATTGAATTAACCATCTATTTGAACCTTGTCACCTCTCATGAGCACTTGAATTATTATGAACTTTGTAAAAGTTAAAGTGTGGGGTGGTTGGTGTGGATTTTGAGTGGAACTAATGAAATAAGGAGAAAGGTGCATTATGTAGAAAAAGAAATAAGATCCACTTGAATTGAAAAAAATTAGTTGTATTGTTGTGAAAAAAAAATCCTTGCTAAGTGGTGACTCTTGATGTAATTGTTCTTAAAGAAGTATGGAGTTAATATATATTGATGTGAAGGTGGAGTTATGGTTTGACATAAGTATGGGCTTGAATGTCAAAGTATATGTATTAAAGTGCTTAGGGAGGTTTAGTCACTCTTATATCCAAATATATCCTACTCATCCCGTAGCCTACATTACAATTAAATAAAGTCCTACTTTATCCTAGACTGAATGAGTTTGATTAGTAGAGTAGTACACTACGGGAAAGCCTATGGTGCATCTTTTGTAGCATATAAATGTTATTTCTGAGAGTGAGTGAATTATTTCTATCTTGAGTTCCTATTTGTTCTTAAATTTTATGGGTGTGTGAAACTACTCTCGTTTATATTGTGAGAGCACTTGATTCATGAAGGAAATGTAATGTCATTGACCTCTATGATTAGTGTAAGTGAGTGAGTAGTGAATAATGTATGGTACATGCGAGTCAAATTTTGAGGTAGAGATGTTACACTCTTGTGCTTAGTCTATTTTAAAGATTCTTGGTGTGATGAGTTAGGAGAATTGTATAAAAGGGCTGTGTCCATAAGTGTAACTTGATTGCTTGAGGACGAGCAAATGTTTAAGTGTGGGATATTGATGTGTGGCTTCAATTCATGGGTTTTGCACAGTATATGCTTTGCGTTTTTCATGCTTCAATGTTAAAATACACTTTGTTTGAGCGTAATGGAGGATATTTTATGTGTAAATTCATCAGAAATGAAAGTAAAGCTAAATGGAAGCTTAAATGTTGAAAGTGAACTCGAGAATGGTGAAAAGGAGAAGCCTAGAGAAAACCAGCTCGACCTGGCTTTATCTAGATGAGTCCAGCTTAAAGGCAGGCCTAACCAGGCTTTATCCAGGTAAGGCCAGCTTAAAGCCAGGCCTAACCAGGCTTTATCTAGGTGAGGCCAGCTTAAAGTTAGGCTTAGGTTGGGTTTATCCAGGCGAGGCCAGCTTCATGCCAGGCCTAGGCTGGCTTTATCCAGGCAATGCCAGGCCTAAGGCCAGGCTTTAGGCCCAGTCCGAGTTTTGAAGGTTTTAATTGTTTCCCGTCTTGACTAAGAGTTGAGCTATACGTTTAGGTCTTGTCCTAAACATATAAATAGACCTAAAAACGTCACTTTTGACGGAGTTTTAAACAGACAGAGAGGGAGAACTAGTTTGGACATACTTTGATGCACTTTAGACTTAGGGAGAGTATGGAGCCGCCGTGGAGGCCGGAGATTTGACCTAAGGAGGCAAGAACACACTAGGAGCAAGGCAAAGAATTCTTTTACAAGTTTTGCACTTCCTTCTTCCAATTTCCATTATTGGTTATGAATTCTAGTATTGTAGTTTTTCATACTATTATGAATAGCTAATTTGTTATCTAGTGTTTTGATGGAACCTTTTGGAGTATGATTTTCATGTTACGTATATAGATTTGTTGTAGTATGTTCTATATTTGTTGAACAACATTATTATTGTGGTTTGTTGAAGAGCTCTCAATCAACTATGCCTATTTAGTGTGTATTACTCGGGAGAGAGTGCATATTTAGGTAGATGTTGAACAACATCACTCCTAACCTATATGAGGGATCAATACGGAGGGTTTAAAGGTAGGATTAGGGATAATGAAACTTTGGGTGCAATCCGAGTGAGCCGTACTTAATGCCGGCTAGCGAAATTTGGGATAATATGTCTAGTAAATTGTGGTAATTACTCGGGAGAGGGTTACGACAGTTAGAGCACTCATGATTGATAGAGAATAATTAGGCGAATTTATAGATAATGTAGCGGGAAGGATTCCGACAATTGGGGAAATCATAACTCTAGACCTCCTTAATCTTATCTCTAATCTTTAGTAACTTTAGTTGTTAATCTACTAATTTAATTTGTTAGTTAATTAGATACAAGAATCTTAATATTTATAACATAGGAATTGTTCGAGTTTATCTTCTTAGCAATATTGAACAACTGTAGCTAAGCCTTAGTTCTCAATGGGATTCGACTCCGGACTTGTAAACCGGATTATATTTGCAACGATCGCTTAGTCCTTTTATAAGGCATAGTTGGGCGTGATCAAATTTTGACATCATCGCCGGGGAACTAACGGTGTAGTTGTAGGTGTACATATTGCTAGGTTTCAAGTTTGAACTTTTATTTTTATTTTTGTAGTTGATTTTTTTTAATTTTTGTTTTACTTGTTAATTTGAGAGACATGGCATCTTGGAATTATGAGGGTTTTGATGTTGGTAATTCTACTTTTCATCCTCCTTGTGCATATTGTGGAGGAAACCACCCAAGGAAAAATTATCAAATTATTTGCGAAAGCGAGTTATGTGCACCAACTCAATCTTATGTGTGGAGTATGTGTGATATGTGTTATGGTCGAGATGGTCACTTTCATGGTTGTGCTAATAATTCTTATCTTCCCCCAACCCCTTACTTTGATGGTTTTATTTTTCTTGTGAGGATAACAGGAACAAAGAACCTTGGGAAGCTAACCAGAAGGAGATCAAAGATATGTTAAAGGGCCTCATGGAACAATATGATGAGAAACTACGGCAGATACAAAGGCAAGAGGCAACTATTCACAACTTGGAGGCTCAAGCGAATAAATTAATTGAACCTTGTAAAGAACAACAAGTTGACATTGCGGATGGTAGCCAATATGAGTATGAATTAGCTGCAGAAATTGCAATTATACTGGAGGATTTAAAAAAGATACGGGGAGGAACTAGAGGAGAAGGCCAGAGTAGAACACCAACAATCAATCGAACTAGATTTTGAGGATGCCGACGTCGTAAAAAAGTTACTAGAGTCAACCAAGGATATTGGGTATACATATTTAGTTGACTCTAGTGTCATTGATACTGAGGATGTTGGCAATCCCAATGTTTATGTAGTAGAGCGCAATGGTCCATACTTAAAGCATTTTTTCACATTGTTTTTGGATGATGATATAGAAATAGAGTCATACGAGCCACTTGAGGAGTCAAGGGATGAGGAACAAGGTGCTTACATTCTGAAATTCTTATTGCCAGAAAGTTGAGATTAGACACCTCATCTAAAGACCAAGAAGTGCAGAATACTATATTGTTTAATTGGGCCAGTCAGATTCGTTCTACCACCTCAGGAGCATGATCACAGAGCATAATCAAAACTTGGGGTCCAATTCATAAGTTCAAAGTGGATGCAGAAAGTGATTCGTCGTGCCGCGACGTTAAATCAACCGTTTGTTTGGAGGCAACCTAGCTTTACTGCTTTCTTTTATTTTTATTAATTTTTTTATTTGTATTATTTTTGTAGTGTCGATTATTGATTTTATAGGAGCATGGAAAGCAAAGCTATTGGAAGGATTTAACAACAAACCAGATGGTTGGAACTAAGTGTGAGGTACCCGCAAGAAAGACCAATCCTGGGAGAAGTCTGAGTACCCCATGAACTGCTAGTACTTCGGCCTTTGGCCTACTAGGGAGTTTCTTTTATCCTCTTATTAGTTATGGAGTGCATTGGGGACAAGCACAATTTTAAGTGTGGAGTGAGGAGATTGACTGGGTGACTTTCTATGATACTTTAGTTCTGTTAGTTTAATTAATTAATTTTTTCCTTGAGGGATTTAAGTCAAAAAAAAGGTTTTCTTTGTAGGTAGTGTAGTAGTTCCCCCTTAGTTTTTATTTGTGCCGCGATTCTTTTCCAAGGGTTTTGTTTGAACCGAGTGTAGTTAGTTTTTTAAGGGAGTTGGAGCTAGTGTGAGATGAATTGAATCGCAGCAATATCTCTTGACTTTGTTATGCCTTGACAATAGTGAGTACTTTGGTTGTGACGTTTAGGCTCAGTTTTTTACTCTTGTATAAATACCTTAAATTGTATGATCTTGAATTTTCTTAACTGCTTTAACTAGAGTGTCTTGCTGAACCAATCCTTAATGAGCTATGTGCCATGTGTGTGTAAGGTTTTGTGCTATTCTGTGCGTGCATATGATGTCTAGAACTTGCCCCGTGTGTTTGCAAAACAAAATAGTAGTTTTTTTCTATCTTGGAAGTGATATAGGCATTTCTTTGTTAAACCAGCTATGTATATTTACCTGCCTAATTGTTATGTAACGTAGTTAACCCTATTGAGCATGTAATCATGTTTCTTGGCAACCACATTACAAGCCTTACCCATTTGATTGAATTAACCATCTATTTGAACCTTGTCACCTCTCATGAGCACTTGAATTATTATGAACTTTGTAAAAATTAAAGTGTGGGGTGGTTGGTTTGGCTTTCGAGTGGAACTAATGAAATAAAGAGAAAGGTGCATTATGTTGAAAAATAAATAAGAGCCACTTGAATTGAAAAAAAATAGTTGTATTGTTGTGAAAAAAAAATCCTTGCTAAGTGGTGACTCTTGATGTAATTGTTCTTAAAGAAGTATGGAGTTAATATATATTGATGTGAAGGCGGAGTTATGATTTGACATAAGTATGGGCTTGAATGTTAAAGTATATGTATTAAAGTTCTTAGGGAGTTTTAGTCACTCTTATATCCAAATGTATCTTACTCATCCCGTAGCCTACATTACAACCAAATGAAGTCCTACTTTATCCTAAACTGAATGAACTCGATTAGTAGAGTAGTACACTACGAGAAAGCCTATGGTGCATCTTTTGTATCATATGAATGTTATTTATGAGAGTGAGTGAATTATTTCTATCTTGAGTTCCTATTTGTTCTTAAATTTTATGGCTGTGTGAAACTACTCTCTTTTATATTGTGTGGCCACTTGATTCATGAAGGAAATGTAATGTCATTGATCTCTATGATTAGAGTAAGTGAATGAGTGGTGAATAATGCATGGTACTTGCGAGTCAAATCTTGAGGTAGAGATGTTACACTCTTGTGCTTAGTCTATTTTAAAGATTCTTGGTGTGATGAGTTTGGAGAATTGTTTAAAAAGGTCGTGTCCATAAGTGTAGCTTGATTGCTTGAGGACGAGCAAATGTTTAAGTGTGGGATATTGATGTGTGTCTTCAATTCATGGGTTTTGCACATTATATGCTTTGCGTTTTACATGCTTTAATGTTAAAATACTCTTTTTTTGAGCGTAATGGAGGCAATTTTATATGTAGGTGCATCTGAAATGAAAGTAGATCTAAAGGGAAGTTTAAATGTTGAAAGTGCGCTCGAGAACAATGAAAAGGAGAAGCCGGGAAAAAGCCAGCTCGACCAGGCTTTATCCTGGTGAGGCCAGCTTAAAGCCAGGTTTTACCCAGGCGAGGCCAACTTAAATTCGGGCCTAGGCTGGCTTTATCCAGGCGTTATCCAAGCGATGCCACGCCAGGCCAGGCCCAGTCTGAGTTTTGAAGGTTTTAATTATTTCCCGACTTTACTAGGAGTTGACCTACACGTTTAGGTATTGTCCTAAACATATAAATAGACCTAAAACGTCACTTTTGTCGGAGTTTTAGACAGACAGAGAGGGAGATCGAATTTGGACATACTTTTGGTGCACTTTAGACCTAGGAAGAGCATAGAGCCGCTGTGGAGGCCGGAGATTCAACCTAAGGAGGCAAGAACACACTAGGAGCAAGACGGAGAATTCTTCTACGTGTTTTTCACTTCCTTCTTCCTATTTCCATTATTGTTTATGAATCTAGTATTGTAATTTTGCATATTATTATGAATAGCTAATTTGTTATCTAGGGTTTTGATGGAACCTTTCTGAGGATGATTTTCCTGTTACGTATATAGATTTGATGTAGTATTTTCTCTATTTGTTCAACTACGTTATTATTGTGGTTGATTGAAGAGCTCTCAATCTACTATGCCTATTTAGTGTGTATTATTTGGGAGAGAGTGCATATTTAGGTAGTTGTTGAACAACATCACTCCTAACGTATATGAGGGATCAGTTCGGGGGGTTTAAATCTGGGATTAGGGATAACAAAACCTTGGGTGCGATCCGAGTGAGCCGCACTTAATGCCAGCTAGCGTAATTCGGGAGAATATATCTAGTAGATTCTGGTAATCACTCGGGAGAGAGTTACAACAGTTAGAGCGGTCATGATCGGTAGAGAATACTTAGGTGAATTTATAGAAAATGTAGCGGGAAGGATTCCGGCAATTGGAGAAATCATAACTTTAGACCTCTTAAATCTTATCTATAATACTTAGTATCTTTAGTTGATAATCTACTAATTTAATTTGTTAGTTAATTAGATACAAGAATCTTAATATTTATAATATAGGAATTTTTCGAGATTGTCTTCTTAGAAATATTGAACAACTGTATCTAAGCCTTAGTTCTCTATGGGATTCGACTCCGGACTTGTAAACCGGATTATATTTGTAACGACTGCTTAGTCCTTTTATAAGGCATAATTGGGCATGATCAACTTCTCTTTTAGAATCAAATCCCGTGATGTCCTAGTAAGTTCCGAGTTGTTCATTATAAATTAGTTATTCCAAATAAGCTTGGTGTCGAAAGGTGTATTGTAATATTATGTTATTTTTCAGGAGTGTGTTCAAAGCATGAGTCATGTATTAAAATGTTGTGACTTCAAGTCAAGTTCAAATGAAAGTTGTTATGCCAAATTGTGTAAGAAATCTCCATGTGCCTAACACCCTTATTTTCTCACATGCATATTTAAAGTCTTAATTTGAAAAGCCTTGTTGTTGATGATTTGTGCTGATAATTTAAAGTGAAAGAAGGGAGCATGAGATTTGATGTGCGACCAACGTGCCAAGAATGATATTGTGTTATGGCCATCGGAGCCAATGAAATGAATGATATGTAAAAGATTATGAAATGAGTGGTAAATCCTTTAAATAATTAATTCTTTAGGAGTATCGTTTAGCTACCGAGGAAGGGTAGGTCAAGATACCTTAACCCCGAAACTATACGTGCGGTGTAGGAGTGATTGTTGGGTAAATCCACATGCTAATGTGATAAGGTTGTTTCCCCTTATATGGGATGAGATTGATGTGTTGAGATGTTTCAGCTTAAATGGGATAAAATTATTCCTAGCAAGATGTGATGTGATATCGACCCACACACATTGTGATGAGACGGCATAGCCGATCGGGTTGAGATCGGACGCCATGTCGCGCACATGGTAGTATTGTGAGTGGATGTCTCGGGGTAAGACAGCATAGCCGATTTAGTTGAGATCGGATGCCATGTCGCACACGTGGTAGTATTATGGGTGGATGTCTCGGGGTAAGACGCCTTAATCGATCGGGCTGAGATCGAACTCCATTTTAAAATCACGATGGTATATCAGTGCTAAAGTATTCGTAACCTAAAAAGATTGAAACTTACTTGAAATTTACCTTTCCCCTAACTTGACACCTTGATACTATTTGAGTTCCTTATTGATTTCATGTTTCCTTCTCCGTTTACTGTTACTAGTTCTATTGAGAGGGTGTTTAGTTTTACATACTAGTACTATTCCATATGTACTAAGGTCCCTTTTTCCCGGGGGTGTTGCATTTTTAATGGATGCAGGTGGTTTCATAGTAGGTGGTATTGATCAGTGATAGCAGTACACCCTCTCCTCGACTGACTTGGTGAGCCCCACTTCATTTCAGGGTCCTATATCTCTTGTCCCTTATACATAGCATTTTAAGGTATAGCCAGAGCCTTGTCACGGTACTGTCATATAACTCTTTTGTTTCTGTCAGAGGCTCCATAGACATAGTGTGGGTTGTATCTTGTTTTAGTAAGGTTAAACTAAAAATGTTGTATTCATGGGTAAGTCTTTTAGACGGCATTATGCAGGCTTGCTCAACCAGGGTATCTCTGTTGAGCGTCGGTTACGCTCCCCAAGGTCGGGGCGTGACAAGCTTAGCATCAGAGCCTAAGGTTTTAAAGTGTCCTAGGATGTCTCGGAGTCGTGTCTAGCTGAGTCCTTCTTATTGGTGTATTGTTGACCACATCTATAATTAGGAGGCTACCTGGGAATTTCGGAATAAGACTCTTCTTTGATGCTCTAGATCGTGCAATACAGCTGATTGTAAGACTGTTCCTCCTCTAACTCATGCATTGCTCTAATTTTCAGTACATAGCGCCTAGGAAGAAGGCATGAACTGGCCAAGGAGCCAATGCCACCCCAGGAGTGGCAGTTGATTCTATACCTGATGATGTGGTTGAGCACCCGAAGGTTGAGGATATTCTGATTCCCCCAACTACAACATTGCTGATTCTACTACTCATGCTCAGACTACACTAATTCCTATACCTATTGAGGGTGCAACTATCCCTTCTCCAGCCCCACCTTCCGGTCCCGGTGTTTCTAATGGGGACCTTCGGGGAGCCATACGAATGTTGGCTCAAATAGTGACTTCATAGGCCCAGAGATTGAATATCGCACCCACTTCTTCTAGTCAGCCAAGGGATTTGCTAGTTCCAGGGTGAACATGTTTCTTCAGTTAGATCCTCCAATGTTCACAAGTACTGATCCTGAGGAGGACCCTCAAGACTTTATTGATGAGATGCACAAGACTCTCCAAGTCATGCGTCCTACTGAGATGGAGGGAGTGGAGTTGGCCTCTTATTGCCTAAAAGAGGTGGCCTATTCTTGGTTCGAGATGTGGTAGGAGTCCTGTTAGGAGGTGAGCCCTCTGATGAGTGGAATGAGTTTGCCGATGCCTTTATCGACAATTTCTTTCCTGATGAGACTAAGGCTGCCTATGCCGCCGAGTTTGAGAGTCTGAAACAAGGTAGAATGAGTATGTATGAGTATCATATGAGGTTCTGTATCATATGAGGTTTGCGCGCCTGTCCAAGTATGACATCTACATACTGCCCACTGTGGAGGCTAGAGTGCGGCAGTTTGTGTAGGGCCTTAGCCCCTTTGGTATTAATTAGGCTGTTACGGCTACCTTGAATTCTGATATGAACTATGGTAAGATGGTGGCATTTTCTCAAGCCACAGAGACCTGCAAATTGAATAATAAAATGGAGCGAGAGGGTAGCAACAAGGCCCGGTTAGCGGGCAACTTTAGTGCTACTTTTGGTGGTGGTGGCAAGTCAGCATTTAGGGGAGGGTCGTCAGGGCCATCCCAGTCCTTTGCCTAGTCTTCAGTCAGTGCACAACCATCAAGGCCTATTCAGCAGCAATGGAGCCGTTTCAATCCCAGCCAGGGCAACATGGGATCCTACCAGTAGGGTCAGCTTAAAGGGAAATTCCAGTAGTAGCGAAAGCCCCCATGCCCTAGGTGTGGGAAGATGAATTTCGAGGCCATCTTCATAGACCTACCCATATGCTACCAGTGCAGGTTGATAGGCCACATTCAGAGGGATTGCCATTCGTCCCGCTAGAGTGTGGACAGGGTTAAGGCACAACCTACCAGTTTTGTAGTTACTACATCCATAACACCTCCTTCATCTCGAGACACTCAAGCACCCGCAGGGTGTGGAACAGCTAGGGGTGGTACACAGAGTTCGGGAGGACCCATCCATTTCTATGCTATGAAGGGTCGCCAAAGTTCAGAGGCTTCTTAAGATGTCGTCACAGGTATATTGACTGTCCAATCTTATGATGTGTATTCCCTTATTGATCTCGGTTCCACTTTGTCATATGTCACACCTTATGTTGCTATGGAATTTGGGATAGAACCGGAACAACTACATGAGTCATTCTCTGTATCTACTCTAATTGCTAAGTCTATTGTGGCCACGCGGGTTTATAGAGATTGTGTTGTCCCGATGCGTGGTCGGGACACCATGGCCAATCTCATTGAATTGGGGATAGTTGATTTTGATGTAATAATGGGGATATACTGGCTTTATTCATGTTTTGCTAAGCTTGATTGCCAAATTAAAACCATTAAATTTGAATTCCCAAATGAGCTAGTTACTGAATGGAAGGGGGATGATATGGTGCCGAAGGGTAGGTTTATTTCTTACCTTAAGCCCACGAAAATGATCAAAAAGGGGTGTATTTACCATTTGATCTAGGTTACAGACACCGATGCTGAGGCACCTACACTTGAGTCTATGCCAGTGGTGAGTGAATTTCCGGAGGTCTTTCCTGATGAGCTCCATGTGATCCTACCAGACAAGGAGATTGATTTTGGATTGATGTGACACGAGGCACGCAACCTATATCTTAGGAAAGGGTTTCATCCGGCTGAGTGTGTTGCCTTGAGGCACGTCGATTCTCTTTATAAGTAAGAAATAAGGGTCATTGAGAATGTGTATTGACTATCAACAACGCAATAAGGTCACGAGCAGGAATAAGTACCCACTGCCACGGATAGATGACTTCTTTGATCAATTGTAGGGTGCTAAGTACTTCTCCAAGATTGATTTAAGATATGGGTATCACCAATTGAAGATCAGGGAGCAGGATATTCTGAAAATAACTTTCGAAACCCAACATGGGTACTTTGAATTTCAGGTAATGTCTTTAGCGATAACAAATGTCCCTGCAGCTTTTATGGATCTTATGAACCAAGTTTTCAAGTTGTTCTTCGATTCTTTTGTGATAGTGTTCATTGATGATATTTTGGTATATTTATAAAGTCGAGAGGACCACGTCGATCATCTCTAGGTGATTCTTCAGACTCTGTATCAGCATAAGGTGTATGTGAAGTTTTCAAAATGCGAATTTTGGCTTGAATCTGTCACATTCTTGGGTCATATTGTCTCTAGAAACGGATTAAGGTTGATCCTCAAAAGATTGCAGCTGTGAAGAATTGGCCTAGACCTATAACAATAGAGATTTGCAGTTTCTTGGGCTTAGCCGGGTATTACAGGAAATTTGTGGAGGGGTTCTCCACTCTTGGCTCTCCGTTGACTAAATTGACGCAAACGATGGTGAAGTTCCAATGGTCAGATGCTTGTGAAAGGAGCTTCCAAGAGTTGAAATCAAGATTGACTACGACACCGATATTGACCCTACCAGAGAGTGTAGATGGGTTTGTGGTATATTATGATGCTTCAAGAATCGGAATTAGGTGTCTATTGATGCAACATAGAAAGGTGATCGCTTATGCTCCTAGGCAACTCAAGAGTATTGAGAAGAACTATCCAACACATGACTTAGAGCTCGCGATGGCAGTTTTTGCATTGAATATATGTTCCAGATATTCTTATAATAGTATGTTGTTATTCGGGAGTGTGTTCAAAGCATGATTCATATATTAAAATGATGTGACTTCAAGTCAAGTTCAAATAAAAGCTTTTATGACAAATTGTGTAATAAATCTCTATGTGCCTAACACCCTTATATGCTCACTTGCATATTTAAAGTCTTAATTTGAAAATCCTTGTTGTTGATGATCCATGATGATAATTGAAAGTGAAAGAAGGAGAATGAGATATGATATGCGGCTAACGTGACAAGAATGATATTGTGTTATTTCCATTGGTGCCAATGAAATGAGTGATAAATCTTTTAAATAATAAGTGTTTCGGGAATATCATTTAGCCACTGAGGAAGGGTAGGTCAAGATAACCTAACCCCAAAACTATACGTGTCGATGTAGGAGTGATTGGAGTAAATCCTCGTATTAATGTTATAATGTTGTTTCGCCTTATATGGGATGAGATTGATATGTTGAGATGTTTCCCCTTAAATGGGATGAAATTATTTCTAGCAAGGCGTGATGTCAACCCACACGGAGTTATTGTGAGATGGCTTAGTCGATCGAGCTGAGATCGGATGGAATGCCGCACACATGGTGTTATTTTGGGTGGATGCCTCGGGGTAAGACACTTAATCGATTGGGCTGAGATCAAACTCCATTTTAAAATCACGATGGTATATCGGTGCTAAAGTACTCGTAACCTAAAAAGATTGAAACTTACTTGAAATTTACCTTTTCCCTAACTTGACACCTTGATACTATTTTAGTCGCTAATTGATTTCATATTTCCTTCTACATTTACTGTTACTCGTTCTATTAAGAGGGTGTTTAGTTTTACATACTAGTATTATTTCACATGTACTGTTACGCGGCGCTTTCCTGATGTTACTTGGAAGGGAGACATAAGGCTAAGCAAATGATGTTAGTGTGGTTGTTGTCCGCTAACTGAGGTCCCCTCCGTACGCTAGACTAGATTATCAGTGCCATACGGAAAAACCAATGTTATGATAAATTGAGCGAACTAAAATGTGCAATTGTGAATGAAAACTGATAATTGTATTGATGATTGAAAACTATTACAAAATGATGCGGTGTCAAGGGGCAGAGATACCAATACAGAGGAATGATTGCTTGATCCCCCATAATAATTCTTAAAAAAATTAAACCAAAGTTGCATGACTTGACCTAGCTAAGCTAGAGAAACACACTGAATGAAAATGAAGTAAAACTACTCTATAATTGCAATGAAAAGGTCTTAGTTTACTACAAGGTAGAAACAAGTCTGATGGCAGCAACTTTGTCTTTCGGATCAGGGTTTGTGCCCGCGGTGTTGTTGGCGCTCAGGGCACTTGTTGTATTTTCCTGCGGCTGGGTGCTGGTGCTTTGCATCAAGGTCTGTGTGCGAGATGCTGTTGGAATGTGCCTACAGCAGGGTGCTGGCGAGGCAACATGATATATTGTCTGTGCGTGCGACGATATTGGCATCATCACAATTTATGCACACGGCATTGCTTCCATCTACCAGCCACTGGCGCGGGTGAGAATTATCGATGGGGCGACATAGGCACATGTGATAACTAGGGATTTTGTCATGTTTTATGCTCCTTCTTGCTTATGTTTTGGTTATAAATTGTTACAAAATAGTTCCAAAAAGGCTCATCAGTGTGCTAGATTGTAAGTTTAATCGACAAAGCGACTAAATGTCAAATATCGGCTCAAAGGGAGTGAAACCTGCTCAAGTATCAAAGACAAGGAAAACTGAGGCCAAAAAGGCCTAGTGCGGCCGCACTCGACTTTGTGCGGTACGCACTAGGTAGATTCAGAGAAGTGTGAGTCAAGGCAAAACACCTAGTGCGGCCGCATCCCATTCTGTGCGGTCCGCACTAGGTAGATTCAAAGAGTTGGCAAAACTAGGCTTCAACCAATGCGGCCGCTGTACGTATTGCGCGGTCTGCGTCCGCACGACCATTTTGTGCGGTCCGTGGAATAGAGATTCAGAGAGTTGAAATTTCCAGAGTCCAAGCCCATGCGGTCCGCGGTCATCTTTGTGCGGACCACGCTAGCTGTCTCCGCAGCCACGATCCATTCTGCGCGGTCCGCGGAGCCCAACTTCTGAGAGACAAGTTTTGAAATCCAAGAGCCTAGTGCGGACGCAGTCCATTTTGTGCGGCCTGCACTGACCCCGTAGGGGCATTTTTATCTAGTGTTTTAGCATAATATAAATAGAATATTTTACCATTTTTAGGGTATCAGTTAATTCCAGAACTGAGCTGCGCTCGTGAAAACGTCAATTGTAGCCATTGTTTGGCATCTTAGCTTCAAATTTACGATAGATTCTTGTACTTTAATTTAGTATTTAATTAATATGTCTTGTTCTTCATCTATTTATTCATTTTCTCCTCTAAGCATGAGTAGCTAAACCCATTAGCTAGGGTTGTGGCTCAACCCTAGTGTGAGTAATTGATGGGTGTTGCCATCTAGGGTTAGATTGACTATGGGTGTATTCTATTTGGGTTGATTTTATGTTTTAATCTATAAATTGGTGGTTGCAAACACTGATTTGTGCTTTGTGGATTTGACTCTTCTTGAGAAAGAGAGTCTAAGTCTCCAAATTTGAGCCAACAAGGAATTGGGATGGATTCATGAGAAATGATAGTCCCAATTACCAGGTTAAACCTCGAGAGAGTAATCACCCTACTTGAAACCTAGTTGTTTGATCTAATTTGCCTACCCATTTGGTCTCGAGAGAGTCAAGTAGGCAAAATCACTCTCCCTACCGAGAGGTGTGAGAGTGGGTATAATTGTGCAACAGTTATAGCACAAGCCCCAATTATGTCAATCAAACCTCAGTAACATCTACGCGTCAATTAGCCACCTAGGTGATGTCACGACCCTAGTGCTTTTCTTCCCATTAGATACAACCTTAGCAATTATTTCGTAGCATAATCTAGTTTCAATTAGTAGTTTGATAATAGTAGTTTATAATTGAAAAACCCAAAGATGCTAGAAGTGACATTTAGAACAATTACACGACTCTAGTCTAGATAAATACCCAGCTCCAATTTCTAGCTCTCTGAGGAATTCGATACCGACCCTCATATCGGGTAAAAGCTATTGCGACCCTCTCTTCCTACTTTATAGTAGCGTGGAGTTGGCAACGATCAACTTTTTGGCGCCGTTGCCGGGGATATAACGGTTTTGGCTATCTATTTAGTTAGTTTTGTGTGTTGTTCTTCTTTCCTTCTTTGTTACTAATCTCTGTGTGTGATTACTCCAGGTACTAAAATGGCTTTAAATGCAAATGACCCTTTTGGAAATGTGCTTGCGGGGGAGGAGGTTGAGGATATTGGAGACGATGAGGTGGCTCTTGTACCTCCTGGACCACGACGAGGCCACCATGCCAATGCTAATGACAACGTTCCAGACCCTCCTCCGCCACCTCCAAGAGCGGTTCCTCGGGTGCTATCGAACCAAGGATATGCAAGTGCTATTGTCCCACCCAGAATCTAGGCGGGCAATTTTCAGATAACTAATGTGATGTTGACCTTAATTGAGCAGAATGGGTATTTCACGGGGGCTGCGGACAAAAATGCCTACAAACATCTAAAAGGGTTCATGGATACATGTTGGGGTAGCAAACAGACGAATGTGTCCGAAGATGCTCTTAGGTTGAGACTTTTCCCATTCTCACATCGGGGAAAAGCATTGGATTGGTTAGAGAGACTCCCCAATCATTCCATCACAACTTGGGATGAGTTGGCGGATAAATTTATTGCTAAATTCTTCTCACCTGGGCATATGGCGGCACTTCGAGATAAGATATTGGCTTTCAAGCAAGAACCCACGGAACCTTTGCATGAGATTTGGGAGCGGTTTAGAACAATGGTGAAAGAATGCCCAAATAATGATATGACCGAGGCGATGATTCAACAAACCTTCTATTGGGGCATCAATACTACAAATCAATGCATAGTCAATGAATTGGCCGGGGGTAATTTTATGAAGTTGTCTTATGAAGAAGCTTGCGATATTCTTGATGAGATGGCCGACACTTCTTCGACTTGGCAAAGTAGGGCCAATGTTCCACAAGGCGACCCTACAGTTATTCATTTGCATAAGGAGTTACATGACCATGGACAAGCTACAGCGGAGTTGACAACTACTATGAACCAACTGGCTAAGGCACAGTTGCAACAAGTCCAAAACCCTTGCCAAGTGAACGCTATGGAAAGTGTTAATTTGCTTACCAACAAGAGAAGGCAAATGAGGCAACAAAACCAAGGGAATTCTGAGCAATTTGATGATGAGTGTGATGGGTTTCAAAATGAGGGTTATGATGAGCAAAATGAAGAGGTGAAATATGTTAACATCTATCAAGGAAATAGAGGCAACTCTTCAAACCAACAATGGCTACCCCAAGGAAATTGGGGCAATCAAAACAAGGTGGTGGTAATTGGAACAATAACAACCAAGGCGGTAATTGGGGGAACAATAATCAAGGCAACCAAGGGAATTGGAATGGTAATAACAACAATTGGAACAACAGTGGTTAAGGTGGGTGGAACAATAATGGAAACCAAGGCAACCGGGGGCAAAGCTTTCAAAGTCCCCCTATGTACCAACAACCGAACAATCATCCTCCGTTTCAATCTCAAGGGTCTAGTTCTTCGGGTAATGATATGCGAAGAATAGAAATGATGTTCGAACAAATGATGAAGAAGAACCAAGATTTTGATGCTCAATTGGCTTCCCACAATACCTTTATCCGGAATTTGGAGGTGCAATTAGGCCAAATCTCTCAATCTTTGAATACTTGCCCTAAGGGTGCTCTACCAAGTGATATGGTAGTGAACCCGAAGGGAGGTAACAATCATACGATGGTGGTTACAACAAGAGTGGGAGAGGTGGTAATGTGAATGCCTCAAAAGAAAATCAAGTTATGGATGATGATGTTAGGTTCCAAGAAGATGTGAGTCCTTTGTTGTTGAATATGTGGTTGAGAACAATGTGAACAATGAAGTGAGGATAGATATTGATGAGGCCGAGGTGGAAACTCAAGATGCCGTGAACCTGTCTAAGGAACACATGATTGACATGCCCGAGCCAGTGGTGCCCAAAGTTAAGGCACCTTTGCCTAGGCCACCTCCACCTTATCCTCAACGGTTAGCAAAGCAAAAGACTGACAATCAATTCAAAAAGTTCATAGATATGATGAAAAGCCTTACAATCAATGTGCCTTTGGTGGAGGCACTTGAACAAATGCCGGGCTATGCAAAGTTCATGAAGGATTTGGTCATAAAGAAGCGTTCCATGGATTGTGAAGATATAAAGATGACTCACCAAGTCAGTGCGATAGTACATTTTATGGCCCCAAAACTTGAAGACCCCGGAGCTTTTACTATCCCTTGCACTATTGGTAGTATGGAGTTTGCTAAGGCCCTTTATGACTTGGGGCTAGCATAAATTTGATGCCTTATTCAGTCTTCAAGACTTTGGGAATTGGGCAACCTAGGCCAACCTCAATGACACTTCAAATGGCGGACCATTCAATGAAGCTACCTTTAGGCATAATTGATGATGTGCTTGTCCGGGTGGACAAGTTTATATTGCCGGCCGACTTTGTCATTTTGGATTGTGAAGTGGACTTTGAAGTCCCAATTATTCTAGGGAGACCTTTCCTTGCAATGGGGAAGGTTTTGGTTGATGTTGAAGTGGGTGAGCTAACTTTCCAAGTGGGAGATGAAAAGGTGGTCTTCCATGTTTGCAAATCCATGAAGCAACCCAGTAGCACCGAGGTGTGCTCTTTGTGGACATTGTCACAACTGTGATAGTGGATGACACAAGTTCTATGATCAACGTGGAGAATCCCCTTGAGGTCGTGCTATTAAATCTTGATGTCAATGACGATTCAAGAAGAGTGGAGTGTGTCAATGCATTACATGGGATGGGCTCTTATTCCTATGAGATGAGAAAATTGTCTTTGGATCTTGAAAATCGGAAAACTCCACCAACAAAACCATCAATTGAGGAGCCACCGGTGTTGGAGTTGAAGCCACTTCCTCCACACCTCAGGTATGAATTCTTGGGCTCTAATTCAACTTTACCAGTTATTCTTTCTTCTTGCCTTACTAATATGCAGGTTGAGGCCACTTTGGCGGTGCTTTAAAGGCGAAAAAGGGCAATTGGATAGACTCTGGCGGACATTTGGGGAAATAAGCCCCACATTTTGCATGCATAAAATTATCTTGGAGGATGATGCAAGTCGTTCCTTAGAACATCAAAGGAGGCTCAATGAGGCAATGCAAGAGGTGGTGAAGAAAGAAGTGATCAAATGGCTTGATGCGGGTGCAGTGTATCCAATCTCTGATAGCTCATGGGATAATTGTGGTGACAAATGACAACAATGAGCTTATTACCACTCGAACCATTACCGGGTGGCGAGTTTGCATGGACTACCAGAAGCTTAATAAAGTGACCCGCAAGGATCATTTTCCCTTGCCATTCCTCGATCAAATGCTTGATCGCCTTGTGGGGCGAGCTTTCTATTGCTTTTTGGATGGGTATTTGGGCTATAATCAAATTTTAATTGCCCTAGAGGACCAAGAGAAGACCACTTTTACATGCCCATATGGTACTTTTGCATTCTCCCGGATGCCATTCGAGTTGTGCAATGCTCCAGCGACCTTCCAATGTTGCATGATGGCTATTTTCACCGACATGGTCGAAGACATGTTGGAGGTCTTTATGGATGATTTTAGTGTGGTTGGTGATTCCTTTAAAGAGTGCTTGGGAAATTTGGATAGAGTCTTGTCCCGATGTGAAGAAACTAATCTCGTTCTCAATTGGGAAAAATGCCATTTTATGGTTGAAGAAGGTATAGTGTTAGGTCATGAGATTTCTAAGCATGGGATTGAGGTACACAAGGCTAAGATCGAGGTGATTTCGAGGCTTCCTCCCCCCACTTCTGTCAAAGGGGTGAGGAGTTTCCTTGGGCATGCCGGGTTCTACCGGTGGTTCATCAAAGATTTCTCGAAGGATGTAAATCCCCTTTGCAAGTTGCTAGAGAAAGAAGCTAAGTTTTTTTTTGATGAAAAATGCATGGAGGCCTTTGAACTTCTAAAGCACAAGTTGACCACCACCCCGATCATTACCACACCCAATTGGAGTTTGCCCTTCTAACTAATGTGCGATGCAAGTGACGTTGCGGTTGGGGTGGTGTTGGGCCAACGAGTGAACAAAATGTTCCATCCCGTGTACTATGCAAGCAAGACTATGAATGAAGCTCAACGGAACTCCACGATGACAGCGAAGGAATTATTGTCTATAGTGTTTGCCATGGAAAAGTTTGGGCCATATCTTATGGGGGCCAAGGTAATTGTGCACACCGACCATGTTGCCCTTAGGTATTTGATGACCAAGAAAGACTCCAAGGCACAATTGATGAGATGAGTATTACTTCTTCAAGAGTTTGATTTGGAAATAGTGGACCGGAAGAGAAGTGAAAACCAAGTTGCGGACCATTTGTCCCGCTTGGAGGAGGAAGGAAGGCCATGTGACGGCCTAGAGATAAATGATACATTCCCCGACGAGCAATTTTTTTCCGTGTCAATGTGTGACATGCCATGGTTCGCGGACATTGCCAATTTCATTGTAACTGGAATTATCCCGTGTGAGCTCTCTTCTTAACAAAGGAAGAAGCTCAAATGGGATAATTTGGATTTCTACTGGGATGATCCGTACTTGTTTAAGATTTGCACGGATGGTGTGATTCGAAGGTGTGTCCCGAAGGGTGAGCAATTGAGTATTTTGGAGGCTTGTCATTCCTCCCCCTATGATGTCCATCATGGAGGGGTGAGGACGACTTCGAAAGTTTTGAGTTATGGTTTCTATTGGCCGACTTTGTTTAAATATGCGAGTGATTTAGTAAAGAGATGTGATCAATGCCAATGAACGGGCGATATTTCCAAGAAAGACGAGATGTCTCTTAACACAATTCTTGAGGTTAACATCTTTGATGTTTGGGGTATTGATTTTACGTGCCCTATTGTTAGCTCGTGTGGGAACACTTACATTCTTGTAGCAGTGGATTATGTGTCAAAATGGGTTGAGGTCATGGCCTTGCCCAACAATGAAGCTAGGAGTGTAGTGGCATTTCTTAAAAAGAGAATCTTCACAAGGTTTGGTACACCCCGGGCAATCATTAGTGATGGAGGATCGCACTTTTGTAATAGAGTTTTTGATGCCTTGCTTTCCAAGTACGGTGTCAACCACAAAGTTTCTACACCTTACCATCCTCAAGCAAGTGGCCAAGTTGAAGTATCAAATAGAGAAATCAAGAGCATCTTGTCCAAAACTGTCAATGCTAATAGGACCGATTGGTCTAAAAAGTTAGATGATGCTTTATGGGCCTATCGGACCGCATGCAAGACCCCAATTGGTATGTCACCGTACCGGTTGGTGTTTGGGAAATCATGTCACCTACCAGTGGAATTGGAGCATAAGGCTATGTGGGCCTTGAGGAAGCTAAATCTTGAGTGGGATGTTGCGGCCAATCTTCGTGTTGAACAACTCAATGAACTTGATTAATTTTGGTTCTATGCATACTCTAGTTCGTCCTTGTATAAGGACAAGATGAAGTACCTTCATGACAAATATGCTCGTGGAAAGGAGTTCAAAGTTGGTGATTTGGTCCTCTTGTTCAACTCTCGTCTAAGGTTGTTTCCTGGAAAGCTGAAATCAAAGTGGAGTGGGCCATTTGAAGTTGTATGTGTAACCCCATTTGGTGCTCTAGATTTGAAGAACAAAAGTGGTGAAGTCTTCAGGGTGAATGAGCACCATGTCAAGCATTATCTTGGGATGTTTGATGATAGCCATGTGATGGATGTGGTTCATTTCAAATGATGTGATGGTAACCCGCGTCGTGCCGCGACGTTAAATCAGGCGCTTCTTGGGAGGCAACCATGTGTTTTCTTTTTGTTTTCTTTGATTTTCTTGGTAGTTAGGATTTATTTTTGGGATAATTAGTTGTGAGATGTTGCAGGGATTGAGTTGATGCAGTGCAGGGCATAACTACAAAAGTGCTAAGTCTCTGAAGTTTCTAGTGCGGCCGCACGGCCATTTTGTGTGGTCCGCACTAGTGTAAGCAAGAAATTATGACTCTATGAAGTTTGCCACCGCGGCCGCATGGCATTTTGTGCGGACCGCAGTGTACCTCTGCGGCCGCTGTTAGTTTTGTGCGGACCGCAGAGGTTGCCTTCTCAACCTTCTCCTGAACAAACCCAGCTCGGTCTGTGGTCTGTTTTGTGCGGCCACGCTGGTAGGTAAGGCTGGGTCCCATACCTTTTTATATAAATAGACCTCAAGAGTCTCCTTTTACCCTTTTCGAACCCTAATCACTCACAGCCCCAAAAGTTTCTGTTCATCTTCTCTATTGCACGAAAATCCTTGCATAGATTGAATACTTGCATTCCATCTTCATATCTGGTAACATTTCATCCATTTTTGTTTGTTTAATTTTATAGTTTCATTTTATTTTCATGTGCAGTGGCCCATAGCTTCTTCTTCTTCCTATTTTTATCAATTTGTTAGCTTAGATTAGTGTAATTGTTGGATTTTGTGTGTTTGGTGAACTTATTGAACCGGGTAAATTGAGTAGGGACAAGTTAGGTGAACAATTTGAACTAAATTGCAACAATTCTAAAACCCTAACTCAGTGCCTTAAATTAGCACCCTTCGCGGACCGTGGTCACTTTTGTGCGGTCCGCGGTGCTTATGCTCTGAATGTTGACCTGTGCCAACGCGGCTGCATTGCACTTTGTGCGGTCCACACTGACCCACCATGGCCGCAATACTATTTTGTGCGGGCCATGATGGTGAGATTCAGAGAGCTAAGTTTGGGGGCTCTAAACCTGTGCGGACCACGGTTATTTCTGTGCGGTCCGCGGTGGCATCAGTGCAGCCGCACTGCCATTTTGTGCGGTCTGCACTGGCCAGTTCCTGTAACTGCTTACTTTTGTTCTGTAATTCATTTTCCACAACTGATTCACTGCTTCTGCTGATACTAACAAAGATAGATGTGTGTGCTTGCAGATAATGGTTAGACAACAAGGAGGCAAATGAACAAAAAAACCCAGGAGAGGTGATTCCTCCCGAGGGGGCAAAGGAAAGAGAGAAGTCAAACTCACTCCCCAAGCTCAAAAAACATAAAAAAAACCTGCAAGCTGATAAAAGCTGCAGATAGAGCTGTTTCCCATTCCTCGGGGAGTGAGTATGTGCCCTCTCAAGACATCTCCTCAGACTCAATCCCAACTCATATAGTCACCAACCTCCAATTGACTATTGATACCCCACCTCCATCACCCACTATTCGGAGGCCAGTTAATGTCGTTTCTGATTCATCTGAGGGGTTGGAAGCAGGTAGTGCAGATGACTCCACCTACCCCACAGCTTTATTATCTGGGGAGAGGGCAGTGGAGATGAGGAGGAGGTACAGATTGCTGAAGGTGGTGAGCCTTAGGTCGGTGGCGTTGCTCGAACTAGAAAACATAGGAAGTGGGATGATATATTTGTGAGCCAAGTTGCATATCATAAGTTTGGGAAGTGGTACTCGGTGAGACATTTGATACTGGAGAGGAGCTTTATTGACAAAGACCTACTTCCCCACAACCCTAACGTGCAGAGGGAATTTAGAAATAGAGTGGGCTGGGAATGTTTTATGGAGAAGTGTATTGATGCAAATGAACATATGGTTAGGGAATTCTATTGTTATGTGGCCCACATTGTCAAGGGTTCCAAAGTGACCAAGGTTTGAAACAAAAAGGTTGTCACGCCCCAAAATTCGAGGAGCGCGACCGGCGCTCAACCGAGTAAACCTGACCGAGCAAGCCTGATAGGTCTCATTCTACCCAAACTAACTCAAGAATAAATAAGAGATGGACTCCATTAATCAAATTCTATAAACATACCATTAACGATTTCCATTGGCAACTTAAATCATAATTATC
>MU773488.1:2770-14641 GCA_026770625.1 Nicotiana glauca
TATATATATGTATATAGAATTGCACAGGTTTACGTGAGTGTCTGGTCCTAGCCTTGTCACTACTTCGCCGGGATAGGCCGGGCACTTACCAGCACATGGGGTCGGTTGTGCTGATACTACACTTCTGTGCATTTTTGCACAGGTCCAGGTCTTGAGCAGCAGCAGCAGCGGTAGTTTGATAGCAGGATTTTCATACCCACGAGACTGAGGTAGCTTGCATGCGTCCGCAGGCCCGGCGTCTCTTCTTATGTTTTCGTTTATGTTGTAGTCTCATTGTTTCGAGGCAAACTGTTGTTATATTTCTTTCAAACCATTATATGTAGTTATTCTTAGTGGTTTGTGAGTTTGTGACTCCAAATCTTGGGTAGAGGATTATTTTGAGTATTTCTCATTTATATTCAAATTTATGAAAGTAGACTTCCGCAGTTTATGTTATTATTATTATCCTTGTTAATAAATTGACAACAGGATGTTTTTATTTATGAAAACGGTGAGTAAATTGGCTTGCCTAGCTACCACGAGTAGGCGCCATCACGATCCCGATGGTGGGGAATCCGGGTCGTGACAAAATGACTAAAGCTCGCGGATGAAATGTCCAATAAAAACCCTTCTGTTCACTAGGGATTTCTGCTTCTGCAGTCACTACCTCCGCTTTCGCGATACCGCTTCTGCGGTTCTTTTTCGCTTTCGCAAAAACTCATTAAAAACCCAAAATCGCTTCTGCGGTTACCCGTCCGCTTCTGCGGACCCGCTGATGCGAAAATTGTTTCGCTTCTGCGGAACTACCTTACCATACCATGGGCCGCTTCTGCGTCAAAACCCTTCGCTTAAGCGTCTCCGCTTCTGCGGTCCAAGACCCGCAGAAGCAAGAATACCAGTTGCAACAACTCTTCAGCAAAAATACAAACTCCAAAACTCCCCGTTTAACAATCCGAACTCACCCCGAGGCCCCTAGGACCTCAACCGAAAGCACCAACATGTCTTAAAACATTATCCAAACTTGTTCCAATCATCGCAACACATCAAACAGCACTAAAATCATCAATTCTCATCGGATTCAAGCCTAAGTTCTTTGAAAACTTCTGAAACACGCATTCGATCAAAAACCCAACCAAAACACCTCCGAATGACCTGAAATTTTGCACACACATCCAAAATCACCTAATGAAACTACTACAACTCTCGGAATTCCATTCCGACCTCCGTATCAAAATCTCACCTACTAACCGGAATTCGCCAAAATACTAACTTCGCCAATTCAAGCCTAATTCCATACCGGACCTCCAAAATCAATTTCGATCGCACTTCTAAGTCACAAATTACTTTTCGAAGCTAACCGAATCACCGAAAATCCCATCCGAGCCCTGTAACTCATAAGTCAACGTCCGGTTGACTTTTCCAAGACAAGCCTTCCTTAAAGAAACTAAGTGTCTCATTTTCTACCAAAACCAATCCAAATCAACTCTAACACACCAAACACTGATAATGAAACATGAAGAAGCATAAAATAAGGAAAATAGGGCGGTAACTCATGAGACAACGGGTCGGGTCGTCATAGTACTAATATATAAGATTGATCAACAATTACAATATAGTTTGTTCCTTTACATATATGCTATTATAATCTATTAAAAGTAATTATCTAGTTAATATAATTTTTTTTAAAGATTATGCTTATAGTTTTTAATTATTTATAGTAATTGTAGTTAAATAAAATAAATATTTATAGCTAATAAGATTTTTTTATAGCTTATAATATTTAAAAACCAAAATAGAAAAAACAAAAGTTATTTAATTTTTTGTTAGAAATAGCGACCAATTGTGGTCGCTATTTTGGTCAAACAGTCAAAAATAGCAACCAACGTTGGTCATTTTTTTGTAAATCCAGACTCAAAAACAGGTTTCCCCCTCCCATCCTCTTATTTTCTTCCCAAAATTTCTCCAAATTCTCTCTCAACACATTCTCATCCCCTTATCTATTTTTCTCACACAAATCAATCCCCCCACCCCGCGCCACCACTATGACCACCTGAGCCACCACTGGAGCCGCCGTTGCCACCGCTGCCGCTGCCCATTTCTCTCCTTATCCACATAAAAAAACCTAGGTTTGAATTATAACCTTGAATCTTTGTTATTTCTAGTTTTTGTTTCAATTATTTCAATATTGTAGTTTAAGGATATGAATTAGTGTTTAAAATCTTTGAACATTGTATTTTATTGAGGATTAGGGTTTAGGTCTTGTTTTAGTTAGCTTTGTTAATTAATTTTATTAACTAATTAGTTTAATTAGTGTTGAATTTAGTTTAGTTAGATTTGAATTATACTTTGTATTGTCTAGATAGTTTAGTTAGAATCTAGGGTTTAGGATATGAATTGAAATTTTTGTGTATGAATTGAACTTTTAGGATATGAATTGAACCTTTAGGATATGAATTGGACTTTTAGTTTATGTATTGGAATTTTAGTTTATAAATTGAAATTTTAGGATATAAATTGAACTTTTGTGGATATGACTTAAACCTTTAGGATATGAATTGTTAGGATATGAATTGGACTTTTAGTTTATGTATTGGAATTTTAGTTTATAAATTAAAATTTTAGAATATGAATTGAACTTTTATGGATATGAGTTTAACCTTAAGGATATGAATTAAAATTTTTGCGCACGAATTGAACTTTTAGGATATGAATTGAACCTTTAGGATATGAATTGAAATTTTTGTGTATGAATTGAACCTTTAGGATATGAGTTGAAATTTTTCTGTATGAATTGAAATTTTGTGGATATGAGTTGAACCTTTAGAATATGAATTGAAATGTTTGTGTAAGAATTGAACTTTTAGTATATGAATTGAGCCTTTAGGATATGAATTGGAGTTTTAGTTTATAAATTGAAATTTTAGGACATGAATTGAACTTTTGTGGATATGAGTTGACCCTTTAGGATATAAATTGAATCTTTAGGATATGAATTAAATTTTTTGTGTATGAATTAAAGTTTTAGGATATGAATTGAGCCTTTAGGATATGAATTGGACTTTTAGTTTATGTATTGGAATTTTAGTTTATAAATTAAAATTTTAGGATATGAATTAAACTTTTGTGGATATGAGTTGAACCTTTAGAATATAAATTGAAATGTTTGTGTATGAATTGAACTTTTAGTATATGAATTGAGCCTTTAGGATATGAATTGGACTTTTAGTTTATGTATTGGAATTTTAGTTTATAAACTAACATTTTAGGATATGAATTGAACTTTTGTGGATATGAGTTGAACCTTTAGTATATGAGTTGAACCTTTAGGATATGAATTAAAAATTTTGTGTATGAATTGAACTTTTAGGATATGAATTGAACCTTTAGGATATAAATTAAAATTTTTGTGTATGAATTAAACTTTTAGGATATGAATTGAGCCTTTAGGATATGAATTAAAATTTTGTGGATATGAATTGAAATTTAGGGTTGTGGAAGGATTTTGTAAAAGGGGTTGATGACTTTATAAGACATGCAATGGAACTTCCACCAAGAATAACTTAGATACAGTACCTGGTAGAGTGGGTCTTTAATTGTTGTTCTCTTTACCGACAATGATGATAAGGCAATGGCATGTGTTTCAAATAGTGATGGTGTAGGCAGGAATTTAACATTTCCTAAGCAGATAAAAGGAGAGTGTGACGACCCGACCCGTCGTCTCATGAGTTACCGCTCTGTTTCCCCCATTTTATGCTTCTTCATGTTTCATTATCAGTATTTGGTGTGTTAGAGTCGATTTGGATTGGTTTTGAAAATGAGACACTTAGTCTCTTTAAGGAAGATTTGGTTTGGAAAAGTCAACCGGACGTTGATTTATGAGTTAGAAGGCTCGGATGTGATTTTTGGTGATTCGGTTAGCTTCAGGAAGTGATTTTTGACTTAGGAGTGTGATCGGAATTGATTTTGGAGGTCCGGTGTACAATTAGGCTTGAATTGGCGAAGTTAGTATTTTGGTGAATTCCGGTTGATGGGTGAGATTTTGATCTGAGGGTCAGAATGAAATTCTGAGAGTTGTTGTAGCTTCGTTAGGCGATTTTGGATATGTGTGCAAAATTTCAGTTCATTCGGACGTCGTTTGGTCGAGTTTTAGATTGGATGCGTGTTTCGGAAGTTTTTGAAGAATTTAGGCTTGGATTTGATGTAATTTGATGATTTTAGTGTTTTTGAGGTGCTTTGATGATTGGAGCAAGTTTGAATAATGTTTTAAGATGTGTTGGTACTTTTGGTTGAGGTCCTGGGGGCCTCGGGGTGATTTCGGATGGCTAACGGGATGGAATTGGAAGTTTGGAGGCTGCTGAAGATCTGGTATCTAGTATTTTTGCTTATGCGGAAATGGACCGCAAAAGTGGTTCCGCAGAAGCGTATTAGGAGTGGCAGAAGCGAAGTTGGGCATTTTGGAGATTTCCACAGAAGCGGACGATTTCTCGCATAAGCAGCTTCCGCAGAAGCGGTTAGTAACTGCAAAAGTGGCCCATGGCATAGCAGCGCAGTTCCGCAGAAGCGGAACAATTTCTGCACAAGCGAGTTCACAGAAGCGGGATGGGGATCACAGAAGCGAAAATGCCTGTTCAGAGGTATTAAAATTCTATCTTCGCGAATTTTTGAAAGAACCTAATATTTTCACTTCGGACTTGGAGGTTTTTGTGCGATTTTTGAGAGGGAATTAAGGGACTTCATTGAGGTAAGGAATTCTAAGCCAAAAACATAAATCTAATGTGTTATTGCATGAATTAAGGGTGAAAAATCAAGGAAATAGAGGTCAAAAATGGAGGTTAGGGCTTGAACTTAAGAGAAATAAAATTTGGGGTTTGAGGGAGCATTTGAGCTCCGATTTTGGTAAATTTGATATGTATAGACTCGTGACGAGATAAGGAATCCGGTGATGTTAATTTTCTAATTTTTTGAGTAGTGGGCCCGGGGCTCGGGTTTTGCTAATTTTGAGATTCTTGATATTTTTCGATTGTTTTCGATTGGGTATTGTTCCCTTAGCATATTGTAATGTATTCGCTTTGATTTGGGTCAGATTCGACCGCGTGGAGGCCGGTTTGAGGGGCAAAGGCATCGCGAGCTAGAGATTTCACCGGTTCGAGGTGAGTAATGATTGTAAATGATATTCTGAGGGTTTGAAACCCCGGACTTGCACATCATAGTGCTATATTGAGGTGACTTGCACGCCGGATAGCGAGCGTGCGGTAGAGCACCGTTGGGGATTGTGACTCGGTCCATCCCAATTGATAAATTTACTGCGTATTTGACTGAAATTTCTTGTTATCATCATAATTTGGGTTGATTGCTTTATTCGGGCTTTGTTCCAATTATTTGAACCCTTCGGGGATTGTTGTTGATAATTCCTCATTGATTTAATTATGTATTTGAACTCAGTCATGTATTTTCCACTGTTTTAAAAACTCCCAAGTTATTATGCCTTAAATACTCGAAATAATATTTCCATAAAATGTTTTGGGCTGAGCATCATACTTTATTGTTGCCCGAGCGGGTTACGTGATTTTTGTTGACTGAGTAAGGCCGAGGGCCTGTATTGTGAGGATACTTATGGATTGGGCTGCACGCCACAGCGGTACTATATTGATGTTGAGGCCGAGAGCCTGATTGATGCCATGAGATGGCTTGATATTGCGCTTGGGCTGTAGGACCCCTTCGGAGTCTATACACACCCCCAGTGAGCGCCGTCGATGTTAAATGGATCGGGCTGCATGCCGCAATGGTATATGGATCGGGTTGCACGCCGCAGTAGTACCGGTACTGTTTGTTGTGTTTACCTTATTTCATTTGTCTGCTATTATATTTTCTTGTGCTTTTGGTGATGTTCAAATCCACTACTAAAAAGCAATAGATACGGTTGCAGCAATATAATTTACCTAACTATGAGTCGGGGTCGAATTCCACAGAGAACAATGTGTAGGCGATTAGGCATATAAGAAAATTATCGCTAATTGCGCAAAGCCAAACACTAAGAATTTGAGTTTGAAAAGTGTTTATACCTAAATGCGGAAATGTAAACTAACCTAGAAAGCAAGTAAAATGATCAATGGCTACAAGTATGAATGCATCGGGAATTACACTCAAGTAACGATCCAATGTATTTCATGATTTTACAAATATGAGCGAGTTTATGTTAATTAGCCACGGATAATAATTCTTAATTAGCTTCTTCCGAAAACTAACAAGACTTCCTAATTGAATTATCCCTAATCACAATTAGAAGATTAAGCACACCCGGAAGGCTACAAGTAGTTCAATCCTATCCCTAGGTAGAATCTATAAAATGAGGGTTAACGCCTCAAGTTCTTGTTAATTAATCTTTCCCAACCCCAAACTATTTTTCCCAAAATCAATTCGGAGTTAATGGGCGAGTCCTAGGGTTAGCTAATCCCTTTGGAAACATTAAAGAACAAGAATAATTAAAGTAACAATAACTCACTTCATAAATATATAAAAATCATTCAATACATAAGCACAACAAGGTATTTAATCCACACTTTAAATATGAATATTTCCATAAACAAGGTTCAAGTGTTGGAAATAAATATTACACACTTAAATATTCAATACAGAGCATGGAAATGAAGAAATAAACATAAATGGGTAAGAAAATCTTAACCCCAAGCTTCAATCTTCAAGACCCAAGTGTGTGTGCAAAACCCTAGCTTCCAAAAATGTTCTCTCTAGTTCTATGAACTGAAAATATGCCAAAGATATCCAAAAGATGTGTTTGGACGAGTATAAAAATGATTTGGGGATTACAAACGTGAAATTCCAATTTTGCCCAGAACTGCCCAGAAAATCCACTATGCGATCGCACAAATGCGATTGCGATCGCATAGAGATGGTTCCTCAAGCTATGCGATCGCACATAGTCCACTGCGTTCGCATAGGCTTGTTCACCAGCAACTGACCAGACCCTCTTTTCTTCTGTGCATTCGCATAGTATGAATGCGTTTGCATAGCTTTACTTCCTTGGCTTATGCGATCGCATAGTACGTATTACGATCGCATAGGGCGATTAACTGGGCAGCTTATTTTGTCCATTTTTGCTTCCTTTTGGCTTGTTTTCACTTGGTTTCTTCACCATTACTTCTAAATCACATTCACCCTGTAAAATAGAAGTAATTGACATTAATAGTAGGATTTTATCACTCAAACATAGCAAAAGTATAGGTTTAAAGGCAAGATAAGTTGGTAAAATGCCAACTTATCACACCCCCAAACTTGAACTATTGCTTGTCCTCAAGCAACGAAAGCAACAAAATCTCTTCCCAAGTGGTTAACTCAACAATATATCTACATCATGCCAAGCCAAAAAGAAACTCTACTTTAAGCACAAATGCATGACTTTGATTGGTACCAACAATTACTCCAAGGCATATGAATTATCAAGCACTTCACATAAACTTCATTATACTTCAAGTTCTCAAACACTAATGCAAATCAAAGTAGCAATCAAGTCATGATACTAAAGCTTCAAAATTTGCCTCTCTATCACAATCAACTTTCTTTGGTCATTCTTTCCAATTGAAAATCTGATTAAATTCACAACTCAAATCTCACGTGCCCTTACATTTAAGAGAGGATCCCACACTCATAAATCTTACTTTCAAAACAAAAATGGGATATCAAATGGAAAGAATTAACTCTCTCTCAAAAAGATGTTCAAATGCGTACAAGTGGTACCATAGGCTTGCCCTTCATGTATTCCTCCATTAATGTAGACAACTCGGTTTAAAATCAATTAGGACTTAAAGAGTTGTAGTTTAGGCTTTTGGTTAGGGTAGGGCACAATTTTTTCTTTGTTAAAGTGACTCAAAACCTCCCAAAGCACTACAATATTTACAATTAAAGTCTCCTTCCTTCAAAAATATTTTCCATCATTTCTTCACTTTGCATTCCACACCTAGTCTTCCCTTTATTCACGACTTTTTATCACTTTATTCTATATACTTTTTTTTTTCAAAGTCAAGGAAGATTTCATTTTTTTTCTACCTTCCACCTTTTCAAACAACTTCCATATCACAACTTTTCCAACCTTCAACCCCCAAACTTAGGCTTTTAGCCTATATTTACACTTTCAAAGTACCTAGGGAGGCAGGGTGTCAAAAGCTAGATCAATTAAGAACAAAGGATTTAAGCTTATAATATGGTTGCCAAAGAATAAGGCTAAAGGCTCAAAATGGATTGACTAGGGAAAATATTTAAGGGTAGGAAATTTAAGGTATTCTAGCGGTCCAAGGAAGGCCTAATATCATTTTTCAAACCAAGTTAGTCTATAATTTCACCTTAAAGCACATTCCGCGCAAGTTCTAGACCACAAGTACTATAAAAGAACTCACAAATAAATCTCACCACACATGGCACATGAAAACTCAAGTGGAATACAAATCCAAAATCCAATTAGAACAAATGACGCAAAGAGGTTACCTATAGCCTAAAGAAAGCTATTTAGTGAATTAAAGAGCCAAAAATTGAGTCTAAAAGGTCATGACATTTTTTTTTTACTTCAATTGTTTTCTTTTTCAACAAACACCAATTCATATGCGAAGGTTTAAATTATGTTGGTACCAAGCAAGACACAACTTGGCCAATGGGCACAAATCCCAACTCAAACCATTTATTTTCCTAAATTAACAAAACTAATCCTAACTACGAGACTAATTCCCTTAAGAAAGTTGTCACTCTATCCATCATCGGGAAAAGTCGACTAAAAATTTCTACAATCACCCGGTTCAAGAAGACAATTGGCATCCTTGAAAAAAGAACCGTGGTATAAAGAAAACCAAGGATATCGTCACTAACATAAAGCAAACTAAAATAAAAAGTTAATGAAGCTAATAACAAACATTAAGAAGTTAAAGCAACTAAGACATCATATATATAAACTTTAAGAAATTAAAAATCTAATAAACACACTCATATATCACATGAAATGAAAATATACTAAGAAAAAAAAAACATGAAAATAACTATAATACCAATCTTCCACAATAACAGTTATACAAGAAGCCACCCCCAACTAAAGATGTTGCAATGTCCCCAATGCAACAAAACATAATAGAGAAAAATGGTGGAAAGTGCTCCCTGAATACTGCATCACTCGGAGCTAGAGGTAGTAGGGAATTTGAGCTCCAGGTCCTCCTCATCATCATCATCAAAATCCTGTGAGCCACAAAGTGAACTCAGCTTGTGCATCATCCGCGACAGAAATTTGCTCTTCTTCTTTTCATGTTCTTTGAATTTCATCTGTCGCCTCTCCACTTTTCCTTGCCTCTGGCTCAGGTCTTCTAATCTGGTCTTGATTGCCTTTTGATCCCGCACCACCTCATTCAAGGTCGGTGGTTTCTTCTTACCGGACCCAGTAGAAGCACCCTCGCCAAATGGAATAGATGGATCAGATGGTCCAGAGGGAAGACCTGCGACAAGCTATCGAATATGAGCATCAACACCTGCGATCTGATGGGAAATATGGCGCATAGTGGGAGGACCGGACTGGAGTGGTCCCATGTGGTCAAAGAACCCTGCTGAAGCTGTGGGGTCACCATCGGATCCCTCGTCAGACTCATCAAACTGCCCAAATGAAGGAGATAGCACATCGATCCTTCTCTTCTTCTTCTTCTTCTTCTTCTTCTTCCCAGCTGCCCCTCTTCGAAGCAATGGATAGATTGCTGTAGTAGGCTCCTTCTCAACATCATTTGGGTCCGTCATCACACCCGCATCATAACACAACTGATTGATCAATGAGGGAAAGAATAGGCTTCTAGTTCTTCCATTGCATGCTTCCTCAATTTCACTCACAATGTGTTGGCCTACATTTACTGGCAGGCCGTCCATAATGGCATCAATCATCCATGCCTTCTTAAGGGCCACTTCAGTCTCATTTCGAGTTGGCACAATCCTAGCACATATAAGGGATAGCCAAATCTTGGCTTCCCTCATGCGAATCAACCCTTTATGTACTTTTACCCAAGTCGGCTCCACCCCGCCATGAAGATTTTCTACCAACCAGTGAGGTCCCATCTCTCTTCCTTTGGCTCTGTATACCTCATCGTCAGAATTGGGAAGCCCGTAATGTGCATTAATTACCTCGGGGCCAAAGTCAACCCGCTTGCCTCTAACAATAGTGAATACCTCCCCACGAAAATTAGTCTTCAATGCATTGGCATAAAATTCGCGAACTATGGTGTAGTTCGCTCTGATTGGTTCAGGAGCAAAGCATATCCAACCACTGTCATTCAGTCTTTGGAAGAATTCCGGCATCTTAGCCTCAACATTATTTAAACGGATGCCCCATTCTTTGACAATGCTCTTTGACATGAGCTTGTCATAATTTCTTTCACATTCGGCTCCCATGAATTTCTCTGCATCAAAATACTCCTCCTCAATTTCATGTTGAGCTTGCATATATTCAATATTTCCAACATTTTTAACATTTTTCGAGGCCATTTTGTGCACAAAGTACCTTGAGGATGGAGATGAAAATTTGCAAGAAACTTGAAGATTTTGGCACTTTGAATTATTTGGGGCGTTAGGGATGAAGGGTCTGTTGTTTTGAGAAGGGGGGGGGGGACTGTTCATTTTCAGCAGCTTTTGGAATTTTAAACATACCTGACACTATGCGATCGCATAGAACAGATTTGATCGCATAGTGTAAAAATATGGGCCCCTGGTAGTTGACTGGTCAAAACTGCAATCGCATAGTGGATCTCTTACCTACAACTATGCGATCGCATTACCCTGTTGCGATCGCATTACCCTGTTGCGATCGCATAGTGCAATAGTTTGCTGCACTGCAGTTTTGCACCAGCTACTAGTTTTTGCCATACGGATCCATCCGACCTACTCAAATCAACTCCAAAAAATCTGAAACTTGGCAGATTAGTCAAAAATAATATTCTAAGATATTCCAAAAAAAGAAAATATCAAAAATAACAAAAAAATTTGAAAAATAATGGGTTGCCTCCCACCAAGCACTGCATTTAACGTCGTGGCACGACGCAAACAACATTACCACTTTTCTTGCCATTTGGATGATATGAATTGGGCCCCTAGCTTGGAATCAAGCTTGTGACCGCGAGTGATGGGGGGTGGTAGGTTGATGATCGAGCCAATGATTAAATTCTTCATTTTGCACTTCTTGGCTCTCAAGTGAGGAATGTCATTTTGTTTTCTTGCTTCCTCAAACTGTAAAATGTATGGTTGTTGTCTTTCCTCCTCGCTATCCCTCATTGACCCGCATAGTTCAATTTCTATCTCACCAAACAATTCCAACGTGGAAAAATGCTTGGAATGTGACTTCAAACCTTCACTTTGCAATTTTCCTATGTTGACATCCTCTTTATCCCCCGAACTAGAGTTAATCTCAACCAAATTTGTATTTACACTGGTTGACTCTAATTCCATATTTTTCTCGGCATCATTAGTACTCATGGAGTCGGTTGGCGGATGTTCAATTCTTGACTCCTCAAAGTAAAGCTCACTTTCTTCCTCGGAATTGGACTCTTCTAGGCTTTTATACGTACACTCAATTTGTTGGGCATAGTGAGCCTCAACCAATATTTGCATTTGATATTCCAAAGTGTGGATGTGTTCATCATTGTGTGCCAAACTTTGTTTCAAGTCCTTGAGTGCAAACTTGTGCTTCTCCTTATTTTCAATAATGGTCTCCAACATGAGCATCATTCTCTCATTTCGAGCATTTGAGAGTTCTTCTTGGTTTTGATCAAGTGCCAAGGAAGGATTTTCACTTTCAATGTCCATGGAAGATTCTTGGTTTTCATTCACTTCCGAGGCTTTTTGAGCCCTTGAGGCTTCGATCATTTC
>MU773488.1:35029-52271 GCA_026770625.1 Nicotiana glauca
TTGATATGCATATTGAGAATAAATAACCGTTGGACCATTAGAGTGTGTCAAAGTTGACCATCTCGTCTCTACTCCTTCGGGATTAGGCGGGACACTCACTGAGTACACATTGATTACGTACTCATACTACACTTCTGTGTATTTTTGTTGCACAGGTACATGATACTTTAGCGGCCTACTGGGCGCAGTAGCACGGACAATTCGGGGACGAGGTGAGTTGCAATATGCGAGGCGGCCCGCAGCTCTTTAAAGTCCCTTCTAGTAACTGTATTTCTTTCCTGTCCATTGCATTCCGGACGGATGTTGTATTGTATTTTATGTCTTTATCAGTAGTTGCTCATGTACTTGTGACACCGGGTTTCTGGGATTGTTTCAGCGAATCTTTGTACTAATTGGTATTATTTAGGTTTGAATTCAAGAAATGGTCTTATTTTTATGTGAAACGGAAGGAAAAATCTTAAATTTTCAAAAGCATTAAAAGAGAAAATTAATTGGTAATCTAATTGGCTGGCCTAGTGAATTTTGGGTTGTGACAATAAGGATCCAGTAGCTCCGGTGTGGGAAAATTTATTTGCTAGGAATCAAACGGCATCTAATGGCCTTGCTATGTCTTACATTCCACCGACGATAGTGGATGGAAGTGTAGTTATTCAATTAGATCCAATGGAGACGGCGAAGGAAGCTGAAAAGTGGAAACATTCTCTGATTGTTGCTGTTATTGGGAAAATCCCTGGGTATAATCATATGAAGAGATTCATATGTCAAAACTGGGCTGCCACATGTTCTGAATTATTTTGGCATGACAAGGGATACTACATTGCAAAATTCAAAGAAGAAGAAGATTTGGAGGAAGTTCTATATACAGGGCCTTACACGATTAGCAACAGACCTATAATCCTGAAGAGATGGTCTCCTGATGCTAAATTTGATGCAACATTCCTTAAAGAGATACCTCTATGGATCTCTTTCCCCAATCTACCTATGACATACTGGAGTAAGGATTCTCTAAGTAGACTGGATAGTGTAATATGAGTTCCTTTATTTGCAGATGAGTATACAGCAAAGCAATCGAGAATATCATTTGCCAGGATGCTGATTGAAGTAAACATAACTAAACCTTTGCCAAATGAAGTCAAAATAAAAGATCCATCGGGGAAGATACACTAGCAGGTGGTGAGGTTTGAATGGCAACCTAAGTTTTGTCCATATTACCAACAAATGGGGCATATTTGCAAACAAAATGAGGAAGTGCAAAAAAAATAACAAAAAATGCAGAAAACAAATGGGATAACCCAACAACCAGCTAAAGAATGGAGAACTAAGGGGCTGATAGCACATAACATAAATGGGACAAAGGAAGTTGCTGAGCAAACTATGACTAAAAGTAAGGAATCCGCACAATTTATGAAACAAAACAAATCCCCTAACAACAATAATGGGGTACTACTGACAGAAATACAGGAGCATACTCAGATAACTGGGAAAGAGAGTAGTTTGAAGGGGAAAAAAGATAGTGCTACTAGTTCTAGAAATGCAATGACTGGTATGGATTTTTCAGTTGCTACACAAAATACATTTGGGATTCTAGCAGGAGGACAAGAGGATAATCAACCACCAGATAGAGATGGTACAATTGAATATTCCAAATGACAATGCTTATGTGGAATGTAAGGGGAGAAATCAAAGATATAAACAGAAGGAGTTAGCTAAATACATCAAAGACAAGCATATATCTCTAGCTGGATTAGTGAAGACCAGAATTAAACATCATAAAGCTTCTGTAATTGCCCTTAAGATAGCAGAACATTGGGAATTGGTGCACAATTATGATCAAGCAACTAATGGTAGAATATGGATCATCTTTGACAAGAACATTTGGCAGGTGGATGTAGTAGTAAAGGATGCTCAGTTTATATACTGTAATGTTATTGCCCTAATGTTTGTTGTGCTATGACTGTGATATATGGATATAACAGTGCATACATGAAAAAAGAATGTGGCAAAAACCTAGGATGCTGGCTCCGTCTATAAATCAACCATGGCTTATATGGGGAGATTTTAATGCAATAATGGCCATTCAAGATAGAGTATCAAGGCATGAAGTAACAATGGCTGATATTCAAGACTTTGCAGACTTCTGTTCAGATACCATGACTACTGAAATTCCTTAGACGGGAGATTACTTCACATGGACAAATGGTTACACTACAGCAAAAAGGGCTTTAGTGGCAATAAAAAACAGCATTGGCGGCAATAATAATAGCCGCTATATCATTTACCGGCAATTGATCTTTTGCTGCTGATGTCGGGGTCGGTAAAGCATCTAGCGACATTTCTGCCAAAAGCTGGTGAAAGGTATAACTTATTGCCGCTAAAAGTCATTTGCTTTAACGGCAATTATTTGCGGCAATTATTATGGCTGCTAAAATCATCCTAAAAACGACTAATAATGCTCCTTTAACGTCCATTTTTATAGCCGCTAAATTCAAAATATTTATCGCTAAAAGTCCATACCTTTAGCGGTAATTATTTTGTGGCAATTAGAGTGGCAACAATATCTCTTCTAAAAACGTATTAGTATGCCCCTTGCATCCATTTTAATGGCTAGCAAATTCAATTAAATTGCCGCAAAATATCATTTTTAATAGCAATATAATAGCTACAATATCCCTGTATAAACGTCTTAATCCTGTTAAATTGGAACTAAAATTCACAAGCTATAATGGTAAGTTTAGCCACCATTAATAATAGCTATTACATTCGACCAAAAAATAATGCAAATAACCAAAACATATTAATATTAATTTATAAAACTATAGTATATCTCGTCAAATCTTAACAAACAAAAGGAAGTACTAATCCAAAATATTAATATCACAAAACCTTAAAAAATAACTCATATTGTTTGAAGTAAATAGCTAATGTCATTAGATAACTAATCTTAACGAATAACAATCTTCAAATAATCTCTGAAACTCTTATGTCATATTGAAATCTTCCACCCGCTAAATTATCGATCATCAGACTGTATGACCTGAAATTAAAAAATAACTATGTCAATAGATAAAATAAAACAATAGTGAAGCATGTCACTTTAATCTGCTCAGAATACTAAATAGATTAGACAGAAGCAGAAGTTATTGCAATTGTGGAAGCTTTCAGATGCAAGGTTTTGGAGAACAAAAAAGAGTTCAAAAGAGAGGATATGGAGTAAAATATCAATACATAGTAAGCATTCAACATCCCAGGAGTGGTTTGGCACAGAAATAATACCTAACTATAGGAGGAAGAAACAGAAGAGAAGTCTCACAATTGGCACACAACAAACGCTGCCCAGTCTTTTATTGACGATGCAAGGATTTTCAGTGAATCATACGAAGATATTGAGGTGCATGAAGGGGTCGAGAATAGCATATACAACAAGAAGCATATACAAAAGGGAAGATTGGGAAAGAAAATCGCAGATTAATACATGTAACAGGTCAGAAATTTGGGTGCAAAAAGGCAGGACCACGACGATGCTTTGCTGTTGTACAGAAGTGGAAAATCATATTGTGGCAAGCTGGTGGACAATAAGGAGGGGCTGCAATTGTTACACGTACAGGAGATATAGAGCAACATGAGACTGGAGATATACAATGATCATGCAAAACATATCCATGGCTCATAATGGTGCAAATTCAGAAAATGACTACATATGTAATGGGCTAGTTTTTATGCAGTACTCAGATTTTACATTTCATATTGCTAGAAATTTTTGTACTATCAGTTTTGGGTACCAACATTAACATGGTTATGGCAGAAGGGTCAGTTGATGAGAGACAATAAGAATTATCTGTGTATAGCCACTAATGCCAGGATAGGTACTGCTGATTGTAGTTCTTAGAGAGACCTTTTTGTCATCTTTTATTGTCTCTAATTCATTACATCTTGAAGAATACAGCTGATGCTGGTACACTGGTCGATTCTTATATTTCTGGAAAGAATATGCAATTGAAAGAGCAAATTGCAACATTAGAAAAGCGCGAGGAGAGGTAAAGAATTCAGGATGTCTCAGCCTTTGTATTGTTAATGATTTGTTATTCGTGTCAAAAACTAAGTTTAATCATTCTTCAGGTACAAGAAATTTTTTGCAAATAGGATCTCTGTTTTCAGGAGGGCATGCCGTGAACGTTTTGGGTATAAGGTATTACATGCTTCCTGGATTATGACTATATTTCGACCTAATACAGTTTTCCACTAGAAAGAATTGTCTAGAGTCTAGTTAGTATCTCAACCAATGTGTTTCGACTCCACCAGTTTGAACACAAAACTGGAGGCTGTGAGTGGAAGTAAGGGTGGGTCTATCTTGTTTATATTTCTTCAATAGCATCTTCATTTTAGTTTAGCAGGTACCTAGTGAACAAGCTTCAACAGTAGCATGCCTTTATACTATAGATAAACGAGCTAAACTTTTCAGATAGATTGTATGAGCTTCCATAAATAAGTATTTCATATGTATCATTATAGTTTCATGTCAGCTTCTGCACAAAGTGACAGACAATCATCTGTAGAGAACAGTTTTTTGGGTGTCTGATATACTTATCATACTAGAAATATTGGCTACTTCTAGTGACGACATTTAAGGAGCTGACTAAACAGCTTATGCTAACTCTTGCAAGTTTACATGAAAATGGAAGGAGGGAAATTCAAACAATAGATAACTCAAATAGTAGCTTGCCGAAGAATAAAGATGAATAATACCGTGAGATATTAAAGTATTTTCAGCAACATTAGGTATCCTTGATGTTTGTGGTACTCGTTCATGGTCACTATTGGCAACAGGTACCTGTTAAATATTAACACACCAGATAACAATACTTTTATAGGATTAAAACTTCATTAATAATGTGACCTCAAATGAGTCTATACTCAATGATTTAGAAGCCAAAGTGTCAGCTGCATTTGCCGAGAAGAATGAAGCAGTTGAAGAGCTTACATCCTCAAAGCAAGTTATAGACAACTTAAAATAGCAGCTTACTTCTGAAGGCCAAAAGCTACAACTTCATGTTAGTGCCTACCTAAACTTTGAAACGATGTTTTCATACTATGCAACGAATACTGCAGGAGATATTTTACATCTGACAACTTACTATTCTTAAACATTCATTGTTTACAGTTATCATCCATTTTGGAGGAAAACAACTTGCTCAATGAAACACATCAAAACTCCAGGAAGGAGCTGCAACATGTCATTGCACATCTTGAAGAACAGTTGAAAGAACTCAAGTCGAGTAAAGATTCTCTGAAAAGTCAATTAGAAGCTTTCTAGGTTGAGATTCATCACTAGTCTGAATTGCAGAGCCGCATCAAGGAGCTTGAAGAGCAATTATCTAGTGCTGGGGCACAATTAGCTAGTGCTGGGGCTCAAGTGGAAAAAGAGGTAATGTAATATTTTGACATTTCAATACACAACCAAGTAGCCTTCCTTAATAGTACTACTATTAACTAAATTACAACCAATTCTATAGCATTTTTCAAATATTAGGTTGTCATCCCAGTAAATGTTTCTGGTTTTTCCTCTTCTTCTACTATGGCATAACAATTAAACATTTACATTTTAAGCTTGATTACTAATTCACATTTGAAATATCCGATAATACAGAAAGAGGCTATATCCAATAAGGGTTTAGAGCAGGCGGCAACTCTGAAGAGTTCATCAGAGGAGCTGCAAGTCAAAAGCAAAGAACTCCTATTTCTAAAAAACCAAGTTAAGGAACTTGAGGAGAAACTGCAGCAGGCTGATGCTACATTGAAGCATAAGGTCAGTTTTTTTCTTGAAGCATATTTGCTGGGATGGGGTATCTTGAATGGATAGCATGCTATATCATCCATTGATTTCATGCAGTAAAACACAAAATTTAACAAGGAGACATGGACATATGTGTATCCTTGATGAGCATCGGAATCTGAGGCTTATAACACAATTAAGGGGACAGATCAAGAAAAGCATAAACCAACCTATCATAGGCCTATTGAGAGCAATTCACAACTTATTTGTGGTACCATAAACTTCTAATCTAAGCATGCAGTTAATTAAAATAAAAAGCAGAAATAGTTCATTCATAGCAGGACTAAAACTTCTTTTGAGTGAAAACATACAGAGGTTTACATCCTATTCTTATACTATCAAACCATTTTCATTCTTGGTAATGACAAGAATCCAGACCAACCATGAAAAGGGGAAAGATAATAAAGATACATTTCAGGACTCTTCAGACTGGAAGAAAATGGGAAAAGGCGAAGAAATGTGGCACATCAATGAGTTAAAAGTTCTAAGCAACTATAGATCTTATGGATGCAACAGAGATCGATTTGGTTTAGAAGACCACTACAACACTAATACAACTAACTCCATTATTAAATTACTGAGCTATCGCTCTTTCTCACAAAAAAATTAAAAAGTTATAATGAGCTAGAGTAAACAATGCCAAGGAAAATTGCGTCCAAGTGAAAAGCTCTGTGCCTCATAACTTACAGCTACTCAGCAACGATATAACATAATATCTTTTATTTAGCTAAACATAGCAGAGATGAGAGCAAGAACATCCTTCAAAAAAAATTTGTATGAGCAGAAATGGCTTCTTTAGATTTGTATGCCAAGGCTCGAATGTAATATACTATCTCCGTAGAACTGATCCTTTATTTGTTCAAAAATTGTATGATCTTGGAAATGATGTTTTCAGGTAGTATATCAACCTAAAACTTATTTGGGGCTGATCTCCTATGGGTTGTTCCCATTAGCAGTGCATAAACCTTTAGTGCTATAAGTAGACATTTCACTACTAAATAAAGTTATCCAAACGTAGTAACTAGTCAAACAAAGGTGTGGAAATTTGAATGCGAACTACATGAAGAAAGAACAACCTGTGACCAACAAGCACAATTGCAGGCGGAGCATCTCCATACATTGTCTTTAAAACAGAAAATACATCACGACATAGCGTCTCAATGGGCAAAATCTCAACTACAAGAACAAAATAAATGCACACCGAAGAAACCAGGAATAGCGAAACCATGTACTGAAGCTACAGCAAAAGCCATTGAATTATCCTGTTATACATATCTTAAATCATTTGGTCAATTATCTTCTAGCAATTATTAAAGTAAAAGAACAGACAAGAGTTTATATATACCAGAAAATAGTTTCAGATTTCCCATTAGCAATACCTAGGCAATCTATACAAAGTATGCATGAAGCTTACAAGAACAAGCAAACCAATACTTTAAAGAAAATCTTTACTGCTATAATTTCTTGTCAAATCTTCCGTTATTTGAACAATACTTACATGAACTACTAAATTGCTTATTTTCCAAGTTGCTCTCTTAATTGTTGCAAATTGCACTATATAACTAGTTCGATATCACAATAGAAATTACAGAAAATCATAGTTACTAATTATACTATATAAAATAGTTAGATTAACCATTGTATTCACACAATTAAGATTTGAAAATGAGTCCAGAGAAAAGTGTTACCTGATTCATCATCATTTTGTTGAACTTCGGTACCACCAGCAGAACTATTCAAATCACAAGATTGAACATAGTTGAATTCATATCTCGACTACCGGCATTCAACTAAAACATCAATATGCTTTAACTGACACTTAGAAAATTTCTAAAAATCACAAAAATAACAGTAGCCTTGAAAACAGAGGAACCAATTCAAAAACAAGAGAGTAACAGAGGAGGAATCAATTCAATCAATCGACTATCAATCTAACAACAATCTGATATAACAAACGACTTAGTAAACACAGAAAAATTATGTTTTCGCTAATCGCAAGTTGGATATCAAAAATTAAAAATTAAAATTGGAACCTGGTAAGCAAAAATTTCTGCCGATTAAGACCAGAAATTGAAGGAGACGAATGCTTTCTGCAATAATTCTTGAAACCTACACGAAACAGAAGTTGAAATCGTTCAGGGCGAAGATTGAAGGAGAAGATTGACAGAGAAACTGATAATAATCGAGCAGCATCAACCCAAAATTACATAAAACTCGATCGACAGAGACCTGGGATGCCGATGAGCGTGCTGGGCGAAGGTTCTCCGGCGAAGGTTTTTCAGTGAAGGCTTTTCAGCGAAGGTTCTTCCTATCGTTCTAATTAGATGCGAGGTTCTGTATATTCTAATTACAGGGTTTGGTTTATCATATTGTTTTTTAATTGGAGGGTTTTCTAATTGGAGGAAATGTAAATTATTGTCCCAAAAATTTGGTGGGAAAGATTGTACAGAGGAAAAGTTAAAATAATAAAAAATATAATTTAATTAGTAATTTTTAGTGGCAATTATTTTTTATTGTCGTTAAAAATATATTTTTTACTGGCTAATGGTCATGTGCCGCTAATATTTTGGCTTAAATAATTCATTAGTGGCAATTACCTAATTGCCGCTAAATAATTGCCGCCAAAGACTTTTTTTGTAGTAGTGTCAAATAGGAGTGGATAGAGTAATTAGTAAAATTGATAGAGCATTGGGAAATGGAGAATGGATGATGAAGTTTGGGCATCTAACAGTGGAAGTTGGAGATCCATTCATCTTAGATCATTCCCCTCTATTTTTGAGATTTGAAAGAAGAAATAACTGTATTAAAATACCATTTAGGTTCTTGAATGTTTGGGCTGATCATGAGGCATTCCAAAGCATAGTTACTAAGGGGTGGCAAGGTAAACAACAATACTCCAAGTTAGCAACCATCTGGAACAGATTGAAAGATATGAAAGTAGACTTTAAGAATCTGAATAACAAAAATTTTAGAGATGCAGCAGAGAGAATTGAACAAGCAAGAAGGGATATAATTGAATGTCAGCAAGAGATGAAGCAATGATACACAGACCAACTACGGATGATGGAGAAGGAAGCTAAAGATAAATTAGAAAAGTGGTCACTCATTGAAGAAAAGATATTTCATCAAATATCAAGAGCCTAATGGATCAAAACAGGAGATGGGAACAAGTAATTCTTTGCAGTGATGAAAGAAAGAGCATGCAGGAAAAACATTACAACCTTAACAGCATTGAATGGTACTATCCTGACAGAACCTAAGAGTATTAAGAGGGAGATTATAGAGTTTTACAAATCTCTTATGGGGACTGCTGCTAATCAGTTACCTGCTGTTAGTATGCAAACAATGAAGAAGGGACCTCAACTGAATCACCAGCAAACTATGGAATTGATCAAAGATATCACTAGACAGGAAATTGATGAATGTTTATAGGCTATTGAAAATGATAAGGCACCTGGAATTGATGGATACAATGCAGTATTTTTCAAAAAAGCATGAAAAATAATGAAGGTGGATGTCTATGATGCTGTAATGGATCTCTTTGAAACATGTAAACTGTCCAAGGCCATTAATTGTAGAACTGTCACCTTATTATCCAAGGTCCCCAACCCTGCTACTATCAAAGACTATAGACTTATATCTTGTTGCTCAGTATTGTATATGATCATTGCCAAGCTATTAGCATCAAGGCTGTAGAAAGTTATGAGCTTTCTAATTGATGAGGCTCAAGCTAGTTTTATACCTGGAAGGAAAGGAGTAGACAATACTATATTAGCTTATGAACTGATTAGAGCTTATTCAAGGAAGCATATATCTCCTAGATGCATTATTAAAGTAGACCTGCAGAAAGCATATGATAGTGTTGAATGGAATTATATGCTACAAATTATGGAAGGATTAGGATTTCCTCACAGGTTCACGCAATGGGTAGCCGCTTGTATCCAAAGTGTGAGCTATTCTATTTGATTAATGGAGAATTGGCTGAGCCCTTTCCTGCTGCAAAAGGAATCAGATAGGGTGACCCAATGTCACCTTTCTTGTTTGCTAAAGCTATGGAATACTTAAGTAGACTGTTGGTAAAGTTGAAGGACAAGAAGCAATTCCACTTCTAGCTAAAATGCAAGAAGCTAGGCATTACTCATTTGAGCTTTGCAGATAACCTGCTACTATTTGCTAAAGGGGATAAACAATATGTGGCAATGATGAAGCAGTGCTTTGATCTTTTCTCTGCAGCTTCTGGTCTTCAAGCTAACCTAAGCAAGAGCTTAGTGTACTTTGGAGGGGTAACTGATATAGAACAGGAAGCCATACTTAAGCAAATGGGTTACATAAGAGGTAAATTACCCTTCAAATACCTAGAAGTTCCTCTAACTACTAGGAAAATGAAGGTAACTCAATGGTAACCTTTGATTGAAAATATTGTAGCAAGAATTTCATCTTGGACTTCAAGAAAATTGTCATATGCCGGAAGAATTTAACTTATAAGAGCAGTGCTTTTTTGGAATCCGATCTTATTGGTCACAAATGTTTCTGATTCCAGCCAAGGTGATCTAAACTATTGAAGCTTATTGCAGGAGCTTTATGTGGTCAGGGACAAATAAAATAACCAAACGAGCCTTGATTTCACGGGAAAAGGTTTGCAAATCAAAGAGTGCAGGAGGTTTCAGTATCCTAAATCTTAAATAATGGAATGGAGCAGCCATTCTCAAATTACAATGGGGTCTAACATCAAACACTGACAGACTATAGATTAAATGGGTGCATATATACCATATAAAGGGGCAGCCTATATCGAGCATCAAAGAGGCTAAACAAGCAAGCTGGATGGTACAAAAGATCTTGACTATTAAAGGGCCAAGTCCACAGATACGAAAGCAAGGAAGCAAAGGTAGTGTCATCAAGCAGATATATTTGCAGCGGCTGGGAACATTGGAAAAGGTGGAGTGGAAAGCAATTATGTTCAGAAACTTAGCTAGACCCAAAGCAGTATTTTCTATGTGGCTGATCATTCAGAAAAGAAATAGACTGAGCAAATGGAGCATGAATGGGGATACTACATGTGTATTCTGCAAATGTCAACTAGAGAATCACCACCACTTATTCTATAATTATACTACCATCATGAAAATATGGAATGAGAGATTCAAATGGATGCAAATACAAGTGCCAGCAAATACATGGAGACAGTAATAATGCTGGTTTGTGGAAAAAGCAAAGAAGAAATCAACTGAAGGGCAGCTACTGAGAATGATTCTAGCTAAAACATTATATAGCATATGGACGGAGAGAAATCATATAGTTTTTAAGAAGATGTATAGGGACGGGCAAAGCATTGTTAGAGAAATTATCTACATTTGTAACATTAGAGCTGCAGGCAAACTCAAAGATGTATTACAATACAAGTTCATATAGGAGGAGGGAAACATAGAGTTTTTAAGAAGATGTATAGGGACGTGCAAAGCATTGTTAGAGAAATTATCTACATTTGTAACATTAGAGCTGCAGGTAAACTCAAAGATGTATTACAATACAAGTTCATATAGGAGGATGGAAAATAGTAGTACTATCATGTACGATAGGTCAGAAATGGTGAGGGGGTTATAGAAGAGATACATAGTAGTGATTCATTCTGGCTGAGTTAGTCATATACTTTGTAATTTGTTGGTTTAAAATTAATAATATTTGAATTACCAAAAAAAATACTTAGTTTGTTGAAATGAAAAGAACTATTTTTTTTTAAATCATGAAAAGAAAACCCGTTTTTTTTTAAATAAAAGAAAATATTTTTTTCTACATCTTGAAAGAAAAGACTTATTTTGTTGGGAAAAAAATACTTTTTCTATTTCAGAAAAAAAAATACTTAATTTGTTGAAATAAAAAAACTACTTTTTAAAATCATGAAAAGAAAACCCGTTTAGTTGAAATAAAAGAAAATATTTTTTCTACATATTGAAAAAACTACTTATTTTGTTGAGAAAAATACTTTTTCTATTTTAGGAAAAGAAAATATTTAGTTGTTGAAATGAAAGAAACTACTTTTTCTACCTCGTGAAAAGAAAGTACTCGTTTTGTTGAAATAAAAGAAAATAGTTTTTCTACCTCTTGAAAGAAAGTTCTTATTTTGTTGGAAAAAAATACCTTTTCTACTTCAGGAAAGAAAATACTTAGTTTATTGAAATAAAAGAAACTGTTTTTTCTATATCATAAAAAGAAAGTACTCATTTTGCTTAAATGGAAGAAAGTAAAAGTATTGTTTAAATGGAAGAATTTTTTTTTCTACATCATGAAAAGAAAGTACTCATTTTGTTCAAAAGAAAGAAAATAACTTTTTTACATCATAAAAAGAATATTTGTTTTGTTGAAATGAAAGAGGTGGGTGGGTCTAGTGGTGGGGTAGAGGGGTAGGTAGGGGTGGTGGTTTGGGGGTGGGGGTTGGTTGGTGGGGATGGAAAATAGGGTGGAGAAGGTTGAAAAAGAGTTTTGCAAGTTGTTTTCTCTTCTTTTGATAGGGAAAATATTTTCATCTAATTAGAGGAAAATAAATTTATGAGCAAAATATTTTTTAAAATATTTAAACCAATCAAAAATGAAAAAATTAAAAAATATTTTCTGAAAAATATATTTTTCCTTCGTACGAAACACACCCTTAATTTTATTTGTATTGGTTAGTCCGTCGAAATTATTTTAGAATTTATTAAAGAATGATGATAGATTACTCAAAGTATGACCTTGCTTAGATGACTAAAATGCAAATATTGGAGAGTGCATAAGATGATAAACTGAAAACTGAAAACTGAAAATAATATCTAAAAAAAACTTAGGTAGTTTTATTTTCATGTAGTATTTCAAATAAGATTATAAATCGAGTGTCGAATCCACATAGACTTGTGTTAATTACCTATTAGTTTAACCAAGATGATTATTAAGTCGAATCAATCAGAGCTCAAAAGTGTGATTATACTAAGCAATAATTCTAACAAGTAACTAATTAATTAAGTAGCAAAATAGTTGTTGTGTATTCAGTAGAGATGAATATTCCAGGGATGTGATCGATTCACCGATCCTATTGCATTCTAATTGACTCTCCATTTCATATAATTCATTCATAGTTGCTAATTGATCGAATAATTGCTCTCGTAATATTCTCCTAAATTACTACTTGTCTATTCAAATAGATTAACGACTATATTCCTATGTAATCAATCTATTAAGAACACATTAAGATACGATATTCAACTAAACATGATGATTAGGTATATTCCTATCCTAACCACAAATCCGCTCCCATTCAGAGTTAAGATTATGCCCTCTTCAATTCTTCTCTAATCTAGACGTAGCTTTCCCAAGCATAGCATAGATAGTAAATCGAACCTAACTGTTGGCCAGACAATTAAACAATTAATCATAGAATTGAAAAAATAACCATATATTAGCAAAATATAATCAAAGTTAAGTCAACATCAAACAACAATATTCTTGACTAAATCGCAACTCCATAACTATGGGTTAGCCACTCATGATAAGATCAAAACAAATTCACAAGTGTTGAATAATTGAGAATACTAAGCAAAAATGAAGAAAACTGAGATCTTCTTGCTCTCAGGTGTTCCTCGTGTATACTTTTTCCTCAAAGTGGCGCCTCCCCTCACAAAATAGGTTTAGTTCTGAATTTATAATGTGATGACCCAAAGGAGTCATCACCGTATTTCTCCCTTTTTCGCGCTTCAGAGGCCTTGAAAACCTCATTTTTAGTTGCCTCGATTTACGTGCATAGTCCGGGCGCGAAGCTGAAAAGTTTTTATGTTAAAATATGTGAATACTGTGAAAAATTTGAAGAATTATGATATTAATATTGATATAGTTGACTTTGGTTAATATTTTGGGTAAACGGACCCGGACCTGTGATGTGATGGTCCCGGGAGGTCCGTAGAAAAAAATGGGACTCAGGCATGTGCCCGGAGTCAAAATCCGAGGTCCATAACCCCGGTAAAAGAATTTTTCTGTTAAATTATTTTTTGAAATTATTAAGAAAAATAGAAATAAAAATGAGCTAAAAATATAGATATCGGGCTCGTATTTTGGTTCCGACGCCCGGTACAAGTCTTAAATATGCGTTAAGCATTTTTTGTGAAATTTGGTCGAAATCGGACATCGTTTGACGTGTTTCGGACTAAAAATGGGAAATTTGGAAGTTATGAACTTTGAAATGAAAATTATGAGTTTTGGGGGTTGATTCTTTGATTTTGATGTTATTTTGACGATTTGATCGCTCGAGCAAGTTCGTGGGATGTTATTGAGTTAGTGTGTGTGTTTGGTTAGGATCCCCGAGGGCTCGGGAGTGTTTCGTAAGTGGTTCGGGGTGTTTTTGGCCTTAGAGAATGTTGCAGATTTTCTGCTGTCAGTACCCAGGTATTTTCTTCTATGCGATCGCATAGGCTAAGCCGCGATCGCATAGAGCAAGGTGCAGAGTTCAGAAGTCCTTCTATGCGATCGCATTCTCCCTACGCGATCGCATAGTGCAAAGTCATCCCCTCTTTCTTTCCTTTTATGCGTTCGCAGCATACTCCCTGCGATCGCAGAGCACTGTCCCCTCTACTCTATGCGATCGCACTCCTTCCCCCGCGGTCGCATAGAGCATTTTTGCCCAATTATTTTAATGTGTAAAAACAGAACAGTACCCACGGGATTTTTCATTCAAAACACACGAGCTCCTCCCTTAAACACTCTATAGGCGATTTTCAAGCTCTTTTTCCTCCACAGCTTGCTAGGTAAGTGTTCTTAGCTTCATTCTCTCTTAATTTCTTCATCTAATCACTAAGTTCTTAGCCTAAATATGAAATCAAAGTAGAAATTAGGGTTATGGGTAGAACTAGGGCTTTGGGAATTTTGGGTGATTCAACCTCAATTTGAGGTCGAATCTTAAAATAAATTATATATTTGAATTCGTGGGGTTATGGGTGATTGGAATTTGGACCGAGCCTCGAGTTTGGACCATGTGGGCCCGGTGTCGGATTTTGCTATTTTTGGAAGAATGATGGGAATTCTATTTCTAGACTATGGGATTATGTTTTTGAGCTCTTATTGATACTATTGAATCGAATTATGGCTAGATATCGTTGTTTCGGAGTTGGATTCTAGAGGAAAGGCGGTGTTAGAGGCTTGATTGCTATTTCCGGACCGAGGTAAGTGTTTGATATAATTTTGGCTTGAGGGAATAAGATTAGAGTATTACAAATTGCTATTTGCTAAATGATCGAGTGCGATGTATAGGCGTGGTGACGAGTGTATATACACCGGAGTTTAGCATGATCGTTGGTCCTTATTTGTACTTGGTTTTTTTTAGATAATTTGGAACTCTTCTAAGCTAATTAATGATAACTATATAATGTGGAGAGTTTGAGGATAAATCATGAAATATTAATACTTTGGAGCGTTGGCTCGAATGATAAATACCATTGAGTAAGAGATGAAAGTATTGAAAGAAGTTGTGATTGATCCCTTGTCGGGATTATTAAATATACTGAATATTTTCCCTTGCCAGGATGTGAAAGCTAGTGATGTTGTTCCCTTGTCGGGATTTAGTTGTTAATTGTGTTATTCCCTTGTCGGGACATTTCTTATTATTGTCTATTTTTCTCTCGCCCGTTCGGTTGTGACTGCTGTTTGGGTGAGGAAGAGTGTAACGCACGAAGGGTCATTCCGTGCTATTTTTGATTATATTTGCACGAAGGGTCATTCCGTGCTATTTTTGATTATATTTGCACGAAGGGTCATTCCGTGCTATTCTTGATTATATTTGCACGAAGGGTCATTCCGTGCTATGTTTTGACTATTTATGCACGAAGGTACATTTCGTGCTAAATTTTATACTCAGGTTGTACTCCCCCACAGCATGTTTTCCTCCCTTTTTAATTGTTTAGTTTCAGTATTCTTTTCCTTTTATTGTATATATGTATATAGGATTGTATAGGTTGATTTGGTAGTCCGATCTAGCCTCGTCACTACTTCGCCGGGGATACGCCAGGCACTTACCAGCACATGGGGTCGGTTGTGCTGATGCTAACACTGTGCATTTCTTTGTGCACAGATCCAGGAGCAGCTTTTGGACGGCAGCAGTAGGCTTTCTATCTGGGAGCTATCTTGAGTCCAGGGACTCTCTCGAGGTAGCCTAGCTGGCGATTCGTAGGCCGAAGTCCCTTTCCTTTATTTTAGCTTGTTTTCATTGTACCGAAACAGACATATGTATTTTTCTTTCATTCAGACTTGTTTATAGTATTCTATAGTAGTCCGTGAGCTAGTGACACCAGATTTTGGGTAGTGATGTGTGCCAACTTCCGCATTTTTATATCGTTTTGTTAAACCTAAAGTCTTCCGCACTTATTTAATTGTTATTAGAATATTATATTGTTGAGGTTGGATAGAGAATGTGTAATGTTTGGATGGCCTAGCTACGTTAGTAGGCGCCATCACGACGCCCGATGGTGGGATAAATCCGGGTCGTGACAAGTTGGTATCAGAGCTCTAGGTTGCATGGGTCTCGCTACTCACGGACAAACTTAGTAGAGTCTGAGGGATCGGTACAGAGACGTCTGTATTTATCCCCTAGAGGCTATAGAGTTAGGAAACATTTCACTTTTGTTCTTTTTTGTCGTGCGAATCTGTTTCTCAAATACTAATTGTCCTTCTACTCTGTTCTTTTGCAGATGGCGATAACACGTATTTCTTCTTCTACCGCGCAGCAGCCCAAGCCCCCAGCAGCAGCTCCCGCAAGGGGCAGAGGCCGAGGCCGTGCCAGAGGCCGTGGTAGGGGCAGAGCTCATCCCCAGGCAGCAGTTCCAGAGGTGGAGCCTCATATTGATTATGATGAGGAGGTTCCAGCCCCAGCAGCTCCAGTGGGCCCAGCTCAGGTCCCAGGAGGGGGTTATGTTCACCCCGGATCTTCAGGATGCTCTAGTCCGACTGGTAGGCTTTATGGACAGTGTCACCAGGGCGGGTTTGCTACCAGTAGCTCTAGCCACTTCTCAGGCTGGAGGAGGGGTTCAGACTCCTGCTACGCGTACTCTAGAGCAGGTAGCTCCCAGGACTCAGGTTCCATTGGTTTAGCCTGCAGTGGCGGCTCAGACATGTATTACTGCTTAGGCCGGTGATGGAGCGGCCATGTCTTTGGATGCTTTGTGGAGACTTGATTGGTTCTCCAAGCTTTTCACCACCACTTTCAGCGGTGCTTCATCGGAGGATCCCCAGGATTTTCTATTCAGTTGTCATGAGATTCTCAGGACTATGGGTATAGTGGAGACCAATGGGGTCGATTTTTGCACCTTCAGGCTTGCAGGATCCGCCAAGACTTGGTGGAGAGATTATTGCCTATCTAGACCAGCAGGGTCTCCAGCTTTGACATGGGATCAGTTCGCG
>MU773488.1:71373-82814 GCA_026770625.1 Nicotiana glauca
AAAATGGGGTCGGGTTAGGAAAATTAGAAAATTAACCCTCCGATGTCAACTATGCTACCGCAGAATGGGTATGCGGGCCGCAGATTCGTCACAGAACTCGTTGCCCAGAACTGGGCTGTTCTGCCTCATTCTGCGACCATTCTGCGATCGCAGAATGGGTTTTGTGGTCCGCAGCGTTCAATCTGCGATCGCAGATTTCACACAGACTCACATTTTTTCAGCTTTTGGTAATTTGATCATAACTTTGTGTAGGAATGTCCAAATGACGAATGGTTTAAAGCGTTGGAAACTAGACTCAAAGAACTTTAATTTGATAGGTTATTCATCACCCAAAACTTCATATATATTTAGATATTCTCGTTCTAAGTGGAGGCTTGTGCGAACTCATTTGAAATCTTAGCCTATAATGGACTTTTCAAATTTTTTTCTTATACTTAGTTCTTTCCTTGGACCCCAAATTACTTAACATAAGACTAATACACATATATACCAAATACAATTGATGACCACCATGTTAATAGCATATAAACATATTATAATAAGCCTACGTGACACTACAAAATCCTAAATTACTTAGCGAAATTTTCCGGGGCCTTACAGGGGTAATATCTAACTATCCTAAAAAAAAATCTTTTTGGTATTTTTAATCGGACTTTAATCCCTCAAAAAATTATCCAAAAGATCCATCGTCAGGAAAAGTTTGAGCTTTTCTGATTTTTTTCTCTATTTTCATTTTTTAAAAATAGACTATGTCTACTACAGGTTCCTAAAAGAAAAACTAATAACACAAAAACAATTTTATACAATTATATCACAGAAATTAGTTCCCCCACCTCAAATTTAAATTATGCATAGTCCCCGAAGTATGTAGTTATTTAAATCAAAGTAAGGTGAAAAGTAGAACTCCCTGCTAGTCGTACCCATGCGGGTCATACTCGGATCCTTCATTCTCAGAATGCCCACCAATTGCAGCTCCGGGCTCATGATCATCATCTGCTCCTAGGGGCACCAAAGTCATTGCTCCTATGACGTCAGCATCAAGATCATCCTCATCATCTGAGTCTTTATGGGTGTTCTCATCCTCTGATCGGTGACTGGTACTGCCAGGGGAAATTCTCAACATTTCTTTTGAAGAACTGAGCATATCATTGCGTAAATGCATACGCTCCTCATCCGCCACACCCAATTTACTCATTATCACATACAGGGAGATATAGAGATATCTGTTGAAGTTTTCGTCCATCTCATTCCGTGCCGCCTGGCTCAGATTGGACGTAGACTCCAATAAGGAGTTAATGTCCATTAACACCTTTGGAGCCTCTACAACCTCATCATAACTGTGGTATTCAGGTACCCCCCAGGAAAGCATGTACTGCGTTAATTGGTTTTCAAAGAAGAATCTTTTGATTTTTCGCCCAAATTGTGTGTGGTCCATCTCTCCTAACATTATCTCGCCTACTTTGATGGGTTGCCCAGTCATAAAAAAAATATCAAACACACTCGAGCTCGAGTGCATCACTGTTGTGCTCAACTGACATCAATCTAGCCTGCACGAAGTTTTGCCACACCTTGGCAGTCTTGTTGAGGTCGAAGTAGATCAACTCAAGATGGACACCACCCTTAGTTATTGTCCACTTTGAATTAGAATCGATGCCACATAGATTGTGATATATATCCTGGTAGCTTGGGTATTTGACAAACTTTTGCAGCCTTCGTGGGTTAGGGCAATCAACTCCCAAGAATTTGCATAAGGAGACACTATCTAGAGGCACTTCCTTTCCTCGGACCCACGACATGAAAAAGCCCCCATTCCACTTTTCATAGAGTTCCCCATGCTCCAATTTTCATGTCCCAGGCACTCTAGGAACTTTTTTATCTTCATTTCTCTCAACAGGCCTAGCACATCTGGGAAGTTCTTATCCAAAATTTTACGTTGATTCCCATTTCTGAGACGTGCCACCCATATGGCTCAAAGCTACGATACCACTTAACGAAGTCCTCCCAAACCAGATCCAAATAGGGCCTTGGACCCGATGGTAATCTCCTTGATCTATCGGCAAACTACTTCTCTTTAGCTTTCCTAGATGACCCTTCACCTTGTTTGTGCTTTTTCAGAGGGGGAGCATTGGTTGAGGACTTCCCCACTCCTTTGGCCTTGTTCATAACTTTACGAGGCATAGCAAACTGGAGGATTGAAGCGGAATGCAAGGAAGAAAACAAGAATGTTGAGAGAAAAAGATAGAGAGAGAGAGAGTAGTGAAGACGGGGGGCGAGAGAAAGAGGGTTTAGGAGTTAGATTTATTTTAATAGGTATCAGTATTAGGAGATGGGTTAAGGGGTGAGAGAAAATGGGTATGTGGGTCGGGTTTAAGGGTAGTAATTTTATATAATAAAATGAAAAAGAATCGAAAAGAAAAATTAAAAAATACTTATCCGGCCCCCACCCCAGCGCGTCGCACTAGTCCTGGAACTGGGGGAAATTCGTTTTTGTTTTCTACGCTCCAGATAGCGTTGGGCGCTGGCCTGGGGATGATTTTTTTTTTTTTGCCATTTTACAATTTTTTTGGTAATGAAATCTTGATCCCCCCGAGCACTTAATATACCCATTTTACACATCCCACACTATTCTACTTATGATTTCTATGCCTACAAAGAAAAAAAAACTCTAATCTACTATAACTAACAAATTGAAAAGTTAAGCTACGAAAGAAAGTTACCTCCCAACAAGCACCTGATTTAACGTCGCGACACGATGCAGGGTCTTGCTTACTCATCAACGAGTATTACTTTGGACTTCTGACGACCAATGACACCTCCTCAATTGTGTTTGACTCTTTGCCTATTCACTAAATATTTTCTTTCACAGTTTAAAGCGCGCAACTCAATTGCATCATAAGGCATGACTCTCAACACTTCAAATGGACCTGACAATCTCGATTTTAACTTCCCATGAAATAGCTTAAGCCCTAGAATTGAAAAATAGCACCTTTTTCCCCGGTTCAAAGTGATGTGGCTTAATACGCTTGTCATGCCATATTTTTCTTTTCTCCTTGTAAAGCTTAGCATTTTGATAGAGTGAAACCTGAACTCATCTAACTCAGTCAACTTCAAGAGACTCTTCTTCCCTGCGGCTTCAACTCCATATTCAACCTTTTAATCGTCCAATACGCCTTGTGTTCAAGTTCAACGGGCAAGTACCATGTCTTCCCATAAACAAGCTTATACGGGGATGTCCCAATTGGTATTTTATATGGAGTTCTATATGCCCACAAGGCATCATCTAGCCTTGCAGCCCAATCTTTCATGTTCACACTCACTGTCTTCTCTAATATTGTTACGCCCTGCAATATTAATATTATGTCTTGCAGTATTATATTACGATGATATTACTCGTTGCAGTATTACATTACGATGATGTTACGCATGGAAGTATTACATTACGATGATGTTACGCATCACAATATTACATTACGATGATGTTACGCCCTATAGTATTGTACGTTAAATTTATCGTAAGGTAATTGACATCAGTCCAAGGAAAAGATTATTTGGAAACTATAAGGATTATTCTATTTCAAACAAGTGATGAGTAAATTCATGAAGGTGAGATGGGAAGCAAGTCAAAGAAAATGAATTTTCGTCCAAGTTTGGCATGTTTGGATAAAATACGGTCCGAGCTATAATACCCAACACTTATGGACTAGTACCATGCAAGGTACCATATGGCCACGGTAGTATGATGTATAATGTATATTAAAAATAAGTATAATTTTAATTTATTTGAGATATTTTTAGTTGTGCGGGTAATTAATTAATTATCGGGTAGCGAGACATTACCTAATTACCTAATAAGTGATAAAAATTAAATAAAAAACCCACCCCACCCCAAGTAGAAGCAATCCACTAGAAAGTAAGCGACTCATGGTTACAATAGATTAGGTGTCACCTTGATAAATTAGTGGCAAGACACCTCCGCTTTAAAGCTTTCAAACAAACCTTGCAAATTCATTTTCAATGTTTCAATATTAAGAAAGAACGTGAAATTCTGATAGTTGAACAATGCAAAGTGATTTCTATAACACAGCATGGTTTCTATAATTCAACAATTCCACGAGAATTTTTAGAATTTTAGCAACGGAGAAATTTTGTGATTCTAACGAAGTATGGTGCAATCTATTCCAAGAATATTATACAGATTTTTCCATATTCCAAGTATGTTAAGGCTAAGCCCTTATTTTATTTTTCATGATCTCTTTATTATGCAAGTTTGATAACGATGCATAAAGAAAAATTTATATCCCGAAATTTACGTATATTTTGCTAGTCTCGCAAATTACGTATATTTTTCTAGTTTTGTAAGTTAGAATATTCTTCTTATCGGGAATTCATATTCAATTGAGTATTTTCTTCTTCCAGTCAAAAGAGCAGAGGGTTTATATATACAGTATTAAAGTTTTTTCATTACAATCAAGCTATAATCGATGGCAGCCTCTTATTGGAAAATCTCTAATCAACTGGCAAGTTATATACCGATCCTACTGTGGCCGAGCGCCTATGAACGAGCCTAGTTGGTCGAGATACAGAGCCTAGTATGACCGAGCACCTATGCGCGAGCCTACTATGGTAGAGCAATATATATATATATATATATATATATATATATATATATATATATATATATATATATATATATATACTGAGCCTTATAGGGTCGGACAGTTATTTTACTTACTATATTAAGAGAGTTGAGTCAGTATCAGCAGGTAAGCATATCTTCAGATTATCTTTGACTTCGAGCTGCTTGCAGTTATTATATTATCAGTTCAGTTTCAGCTTTCAGCATATTGCCTTACATACTCAGTATATTATTTTGTACTGACGTCCCTTTTCTGGGGGCATTGCATTTCATGTGTGCAGGTTCAGACGGACAGAAAGGTAGGCCTTCTCATTAAGTGTTTTCCGAGTTTATCTTGATCGGTAAGCTCCATTCCTTTCGGAGTTGCCAGGTCTAGAGCCTTATGTACATCTTGTATATATATATTTATATATGTTATGAGTAGGTCGGGGATTGTTCTGATCATAGTATATCCATCAGTAGAGGCTTGTAGACATATCATGTCAGTTAGTGCAGTATGTTGGGCTTTCAGGCTATTTCGTTGGTTTGCCAGTTATCGTAATTATGATGGCCTTGTCGGTCCAGTTTTATATTGATATTTAGTTATCATTCGCAGTTGTCTTGCAATGTGGACATTGCCAAAGTATGACATCATATGTTCACAGTCCCTTAGTTGCAAGTTCGTACGCAAGGATAGGTGAGGCACTGGGTGCCGGTCTCGCCCCCCAGGTTCGGGGATGTGACGACCCGACCCGTTGTTTCAAATGTTTCCATCTCGTTTTCCCCGTTTATTTCTTCTTCATGATTTATTATATGTATTGGGTGAGTTTGAGTTGACTCGGATTGGATTTGGTAGGAAATGGGGCAATTAGTCTCTTTAAGGAAAGGTTGGTTTGGAAAAGTCAACCGGAAGTTGACTTGTGAGTTAGAGGGCTCGGATGTGATTTCTGACAATTCGATTAGCTTCGGGGGATGATTTGAGGCTTAGGAGCGCAATCGGAAGTAATTTTGGAGGTTTGGTGTAAAATTAGGCTTGAATTTGTGAAGTTAGCATTTTGGTGATATCCGGTTGACAGGTGAGCTTTTGATCCGAGGGTCGGAATGGAATTCCGAGAGTTGCAGTAACTTCGTTAGGTGATTTGTGATGTGTGTGCAAAATTTCAGTTGAATCGGAGGTGTTTAGGTTGGGTTTTTGATCGAATGTGAGTTTCGGAAGAATTTGATAAACTTAGGCTTTGATTTGGTGAAATTCGATGATTTTGATGTTAATGAAAGTATTTTGATGATTCGAGCAAGTTTTAATAAGGTAATAGAACATGTCTGTGCTTTTGGTTGGGGTCCCGGGGCCCTCGGGGTGGATTCGGGTGGTTAAATGGAGAGTTTGGAGTTTGTTGCATGTTTAAGAATTTCTGGTTCTGTCATTTCCGCATCTGCGAAAAAGGGACCGCAGAGGTGGTTCCGCAGATGCGGTGGGGACGTCACAGAAGCAGTCCTTGAGGGCTTGGCAATTTCCGTAGAAGCGGAAGGCAGTCCAAAAAAGCAGACATCGCAGGAGCGGTTTTCGACTGCAGAAGCGGTCCTGCAGATTTTTAGTTAGACCACAGAAGTGGTTATTTTGACGCAGAAGCGGGAGCTGCAGGTGCGGTATCCCAACCGCAGAAGCAGAAACCTGGCTGGGTTTAAGTGAACAGTGTTTTCACGATTTTGAAAGAGAAGAAATATTTTGGACTTCGGACTAAGGAGATTTTGGGCGATTTTTGAAGAGGGTTTCGAGGGCTATCGTCAGGTATGGATTCTTGGACTTATACTATGATATTATTGTGTATAAACATGGATTAACACTGAAAACCCAAGGAATTAAAGGTTTAAAAATATAGATTAGGGCTTGAAACTTAAGAGAGCTTAAATTAGGGATTTGAGGGGCCAAATGGACTCCGATTCTTGTAAATTTGATATGTATAGACTCATGGTGAGATAAGGATCGTATTGATTTAAAATTTTCTGGATTTCGAGAAGTGGGCACGAGGCTCAGGTTTTGCTAGTTTCAAGATTTTTGCTATTTCTCGATTGTTTTCGAATGGGTATTGTTCCCTTAGCATATTGTGATGTATTCGCTCTATTTTTGGTTAGATACGACGCGCGTGGAGGCCGATTTGAGGGGCAAAGGCGTCGCGAGCTAGAGATTTTACCGGTTCGAGGTGAGTAATACTTGTAAATGATATCCTGAGGGTTTGTAACCCCAGATTTGCATATCATAGTGCTGTATTGAGGTGACTTGCATGCCGGATATGAGCGTGGGGTAGAGCACCGTTGGGGATTGTGACTTGGTCAGTCCCGGTTGTTGATTTTACTGCGTAATTGATTGAAACTTACTTGATGTATCATGATTTGGGCTGATTGTCATATGTTGGGCTTCGTGCCGATTATTTGGATCCTTCAGGGATTGATATCACTGTTTTCGCATTACTTTTACATACTATTTGATCTCGGTCTAGGGTTTAATGCGGTTTTGCAAATTCAGCCATTTTTCATGATTTGGAAACTTAAATGATATCTTACTGACGTTTTGAACTGAGAACTGTTATTTGAATATTGCCCTAGTGGCTTATGTGCATTACTGGATTGAGCATGGATCGGGTTGCGCACTGCAGCAGTGTTATATGTGCATTCTTGGACTGAGGATAGATCAGGTTGCGCGCCACAGCGATGTGATATTGATATTGCGCTTGGGCTGTAGGAGTCCCTCTGAGTCTGAACCCTCACAACGAGCGCGGGTACCCAAATGGATCGGGCTGCGCGCCGCAGCGGTCATGTGCATTGCAATACATTCATGCATTGGTTCCTATTTGTACTACGTGGCATGACATTCAGCACTCTCATATCATTTGCATCCATGCTATTGCTTGCACTGTTACTAGATACCCTGGTGTTATTTGTTAATGGAGTGATGTGCCCGGGGGGCTGACTTATGTGCGGACTTGCACTATCTGATTATGCATTCATTTGCTTGACTGTTGGGAAAAGGAAATTTTCAAAAGAGGTTTTTAACTGAGCCAGATATTTTCTAAAGGATTTTCACGGATTTACTGTTTTCTCAAAGGGTTGTGCATGTCCCATATTGCATGATGGAGTGCTCTTACATAATTTCTTGCCGCTCAGTTATTATTTACTCTTATTACTCACTGAGTTGGAGTACTCACTTTACTCCATGCACCTCGCGTGCAGTTGCAGGTATTGTTCACCCGATAGCGGGTTATTAGCGGATTGAAGGTATTACTATTGTAGCTGAGCAAGGTGACCGCCAGTGTTCGCGGCACCCGACTTCATCTTTTGAACTCCAGATTTTATTTTGTATATATTATTGGCCATGTAGTGGTGTTCAGTTTTCTTTAGATGCTCGTGACTTGTGACACCCTGGTCGGGTTGTATTGGTGGTAAATATCAGTTACTAATGCCATTAAATCGTATTATTCATTTATTTATATTTATTAACTGTTAAAAAGGAGCATTGTTGTTCTGTTGGTTGGCCTTGTCTTCACGAGAGGTGCCATCACGATCGGGTTTGGGAATTGGGTCGTGACAAGTTGGTATAAGAGCCTAGGTTACTAGGTCTCATGAGTCATGAGCAGGTTTAGTAGAGTCTCGCGGATCGGTACGGAGACGTCTGTATTTATCCTCGAGAGGCTGCAGAACTTTTAGGAAAACTTCACTTTTTTGGAATTCTTATCGTGCATACTTGATTCAGCTTGAGATATAACTCTTGAAATTCCTTCCATACGTCTGTATGCGCACGTGAGCGCTCAGTAGTAAATGTGACTTGATGGCTTGTGATTCCCCAATCAAGGGGCGAGATGTGATCTTCATGAGTTTATCAGGCCAGTCTGGAAGACTTGAGGTCGGATATTTGCCTGTGGCTTGAGCACCGAGGTGCTGATTGTGTGAACAAATGTTTTGAACTTATATGTTCAGTATTGTCCTTATTAGCCGAAATGGCGGTTGGATATCCATGTGATGAGTATGTTGGTACTGCGAAATGTATCTATGTGATCTTGGTAGTGACGAAGGAGTCTGCTGAATGATAGATGAGCTGTTAAGTTTTCGATTCCTGTTGTGATTCGATGTGTAGCCCGATTATGGGCGCGTGAAGAATACTTTCGTGTCTCTTAGCTAGGAAATGAAGTACATTACGTGTGGCGATATGAGTTCAGACTCAGGAAGAGTAAATGGGTATGTTATGTGTATGATGGTGGAAGGTGTTCTGAAATACTAAACTGAGGCGAAGCAGGTGGGTTATCTCCTGCGGAGTGTTCTTAAGTGGTACAATTCTTATGTATATTGTTAGAAGATCTCATGTGTAATTGAAGAGTACGTGTTGAAATTTGATAAATTCGGGTTGCTTAAGAGAGTGGAGTCAACTGATGTGGGGATGAATGCGAGGTTTGCAGAGGATTACAGTACTAGATGATCTGTGTTTTCACAAACTTGTAAATGATTTGAGTTTAATCTCACTATGGTATCATGGCAGCATTAGAGTAAAAGTATTATGGGCTATTGAGTGTGTCCTGATATATGGCTTCTGGCCAAGTTGGGGAGGTTGCTATTGATTAGCTGATTGCATGGGTAGGAGCTATGTTGGTTCTGTTTCGAGGTAGGTTGGCGGATCAGTTCTGGTTGCAGAAATTGAGCCGAGGATGGCACGTGTGAAGGAAAATTTTGATAAAGGTTATACGATGCTTCGTAGATGTGTGAAAGTAATAAGATGTCTTGAGCTGTTGTTGGTAAAGAATGCTCGGTGTATAGAGAAGGAAGATGGTTATTTGTATTGGTATGAGATCATGTTCTGCGGTGTCAGAGTGCTAATAAGACACGAGTAGTTCTGTTCGTTAAGTCAGATAGTTTATACTTGTGTAAGAGTGAATGACTCTCGAGAATGGTTTTGTTGTGTTCAAGATTTGGCATGTAATAATCAGGTATCTTAAGGTTGTGTATGTGGATAGGGACTGTGTTTTCATTAGAAAAGATCAAGACTTGTGGTATTTTATGTTAATTATGGGATTCTATGTATCAATATCTGGAAAGTAATGGTAACGAATTTCAGATTCGCAGGAAGTTCTTTGGGGTAAAGTACTCTGGAATGTGGTATTTCTTGGAACGGTTGAGAGAGTATTCAGTGGCCATAGGTCTTAGACAGTGTGGTCTTATGTGTGAGTCTCATGTGGTAAGCCTGGATTGAGGCATTGTGATGCTACAGCGAGGGAGAAATATCAAGTGGATGATGAATAAAAAGAGAAATTAGATAGATGGAATAGCTTAATGGTAGACCGAATCGGTATGGTAAGGATACGATTAATTCTTCGTGTGTGTTCAAGGTAATGAGTTTTTACAGGTATTGTGCAGCAAATCTCTTGAGTGCTGACAGCTTGTCTAGTATGGTCTAGTTAGAAGGATTCAGTCCTGACAGTTTGGCTTGTGCAAATGGAATTGGGGAAGAATTATTGTTAGGTTTCACCATAGCTTGGAGATGTATATATCTTCTATGGGCATGCGAAGCATGGAATGCGTAATGGTTTTCTTCCAACTGGGGTCAATGAAAGTTGTTAGCTAGGTGAGTTACAGTTCAGTTCTGAAAAAAAGTTCATAAAACTCTTAAGTAAAGAGTAGCCTCAGATAATGAAGGAAACGATACTGCTAATTGGAAGTGATTTGACGAGAGTATTTGTCTCGAAAAGGGGTAATGTGACCTAACTGATAATACTTCAGTAGTATTGCGGTGCTTTCTTGTTAAAACGACTGCTGATGCCTGAGTTGTTTGATGGCACAGGGAAATTTTAAGAATATCTTTCATGGAATGATTGGGTACTTGAGATGTAATATGTATTCATACGGCGGAAGTTGGGATCAGGTACAGTAATTCATGTACTATATGGAGTTGGAGACTGGGAGTTCTTATGTTCAGGATATGTAGTGGTTGTGGATCGTGTGTATTGATACCGTTAGCGGCAATTGGGATTTGGAAGCCCGAGTGGATCTTTCTTTGCTAGGTATATTAGATTTTGGATATGATATTGGTATGTAGACTGGTTGTCTCATTGTTGGGTTATTCTAGACTATTGTGCTATGGGTTATGTTGGAAAATGCCCCAGGTTGCGTGGCGAGGTACATCGGACTATGTTCTAGCTGAATGATTGTGTTCCAAAGACCAGCGGACGGCCGGGAAGGATTGCTTTCCTTAATTGGGCCTTTGTGAGACGGATATCAGTATAGAGTTTTCTACCATTGATTCAGTTCCGGTATTGAGGGACTTTTTCGGATGCGTTCCTTGTGGCCGGGCATGTCGTCGGGCGAGATTGTGGATTTCGATATAGATTTGGTGTCGGGCACCGTATCGTACGACTCTGGCATGAGTTATAGTAGTGGAAGGAGCAGCTTCAGGCTTCTTGGTAATGAGTTTGTTGGTAAGCTGATTGGATACGTGTTTAGCTTGAGTTGGCTTGGTTGGCCCCGAATTGTATTGATAAAGGATAGGTTGATTCGATCGTTATTGAACTTGTTAGTGATCGGGGAGATCTATGAGTTGCTTTTTCTGTGCTGTGAGGCATTATGATTTTCGGACTGTGGGCCCATATAGTGCGGTGCTATCGAGATTCATAGTAGAAGTTGAGTTTTGTAGCTTACAACACTATAAGTAGATATCATTATGCAGTCAGTATGCTTACGATCGATACTCGGTATTTTGTTATAATGTGCAAATTTGGCTCGATGTGCATCTCCCTATGTGAGATATTTGTGTGGATCGGGTGGCACGCCTCCACGGGTATGTTATCTG